>JARRAA010018659.1:0-32235 GCA_030557295.1 Ecitodaemon sp. MM-2014 | reverse complement strand
TGCACCGAAATAATCACCCCCGCGTCATAATAAATAGGAAAGTACTAGCGAAACTCTCGAAACTCCCGAAAGAAGAAAAAAGCGAGCGGAGAGGGAAAGAGGGCGAGTCGTATTGTAATTTCGGACACCAGGCTTTTTTACGAGATGAATGCGTGATGCTCCCGCTTAATACATAGTTAGTGGAGGCTTAACCCTCGCGGCGCTCGCCGCTTCCGCCCAGCCGGACGGGCATTATTTTAGCGAAAGTCGTGCGGGGCGGATCGGCCGTTCGGCGGGGGCGCCTTATCGCCCGCGCGCAGCGAGCTCATCGGACATTCCGCGTTTCTCTCCCTTATTACAATCAGAAAACATTATCCTAGCTTACGGGGGCGCGCGCTGCTTGCGCGATAACGGAATTTCCAAACTGGCCAAACATGCCGCGGTGGTCCGAGGAGGTTTTCCTCCTTTGGCGAGGGAGATAATTTTTTTAAAGGAAATTTTCTTGTTTTCGGTGAGGATTTTTTTCTAAACACTCTGTAACTTTTACAACTATGATTGCGTTCCTATTATTTTTCTAGAATGTTATAGGGATTTAAATTTTGGGAGAGGCGTATGTTTTGGTTTTTAGTAATATTGGTAATAACTACTCTTAAATTAACGCCGAAGATGAAGTTGGTAGAATTCCTAGAAAATATTCGTTGATTTTAGTTGCAAAAGATACTCTAACTTCCGCAAATTTGGGGTATGTTCGTAGTCTTTTCGTCGTTTTGAAGAGAATTAATTTTTGGAGTACATGGAGTACTACTACAAAATTAGCGTCACAAATTAAATGTATTCATTTTCTTCTACAAATTTTGAGAAGAGTATAGAGAACAGAATCTTAAGAAGGACGTATTTCTTTGTTTTCAGAAATATTGGTAACAACGACCTCAAAATTAGGGCCAAAAATGAAATGTGTTAATGTCTCTGATTATAAAACAGTAACATTTACAAATTTAAAGATATTTTTATGATCTTTTCACTGTTTAATATAGAATAGTACCATAAGGAAGGCGCCCTTTTTAGTTTTCAGAAATATTGATAATGACTATCTCAAAATTAGGGCCAAAAATGAAATTTGTAATTTTCCTAATAAGTTCCGATGTTTCTCATTATAAAACACTCAGCAACATCTAAAAATTTGAAGATATTTTCATAATCTTTTCAGTTAATTATAGATAATAGAATCTTAAGAAAGAAGACTTTTTTAATTTTCAGAAATATTAATAATAACTACCTCAAAATTAAAGTAAAAAATGACATTTGTAAATTTTCTATTAAAAGTGTCGAAGTTTCTGATTATAAAACACCCTGTAACTTCTACAAATTTAAAGATATTTTCATGATCTTTCAGTCTTTGATAGAGAATAGTATCATAAGAAAGACACTATGTTTAGTTTTCAGAAATATTGATAATAACTATCTCAAAATTAGGGCCAAAAATTAAATTTGTAAATTTCCTAATAAGTTTCGATGTTTCTCATTATAAAACACCCTGTAACTTCTACAAATTTGAAGATATTTTCATAATCTTTTCAGTTGATTACAAAGAGTAGAATTCGAAGAAAGAAGACATCTTTTCAGTCTTTGATAGAGAATAGTATCCTAAGGAAAATGCCCTTTTTAGTTTTCAGAAATATTGATAATAACTATCTGAAAATTACGGTCAAAAATTAAATTTCTGAATTTCCTAATAAATGTGTCGGTGTTTTTCATTATAAACCACCCTACAACTTCAAAAGTTTTCTTCGAATTTTCTTTTACTACATTTTATAAAGAAATAAATTATGGAACTGAGATATTTTTAAATTTTTAATAATAATCATAACAACAGCTAGTAAATTCGCACCAAAAATGAAATGAGGTGAACACCTTTCCATGTTAGGACACCCAATGATAATACAAAACTAACAAATTCAATTCTGATGTTATTGTTGACTTAAGCGCACTTAACCTCAAACCTATTGACATTTTCCTAATTTTTCGCTCGGAGAAAGTAATTTTTTATTTTATATTCGCGATGCGAAATGAATAAATATTTTTATCAGCTCGTTCCGCATGAAAGAGCCCGAGCGCCTCGCAACAGATAGCGTAGGTGGAAGGATGGCACAAATAATAAAAGAGCGCAGAAGCGCAGAAACAAAAGGACCGCCGCCGCTCGGCGGCCGCCTTTCTTCGCCGCGCTTCCTGCATATACATGCACTCGGCGTGCTCGCGCAGCAGCCAATTTTCAAATTCAATTTACGTGGAACAAAAGTTCGCCTTTCCTCCTTCCCGTTGCCTTCGCCGCCCGCCTCGACTTTTCGCGAAAAACGACCGAAGCGCTCCGACTGCACAAAACGGCGAATATTCCCGGCCGTCGCAGAATAATAATTCAATGCGATTCGTCCTTCTCTCGCAGGATTCCGCCGCGGGCCGACGGGCGCCACGGGGCGCCGCGGGGCGGCCGGGAGTGTCGAGGCCAAATAAATTAATTCGAGTGGCAATAATAGGGTAATAGGGTAAGTGCGCAATTTAATCAAAGTGCAGGGATAAAAACAATTGAGGTGCGGTGCGTCCGTCTCAACATGGACGGCGGCGGCGGCGGCGACGGTGGCCGGAACAGTCGAGGGCAAACATTCGCCCGCGTTTCATCGCCCATCGTCTCGCCGACGAGCGGCGATCCTTTCTTTGCGCCTTATATCTATATCCGCGCGGCCGCCGCCGCCGCCTCCCTGTCTTCGTAAAGAATACGCGCTCCGCGCGCCAGAGACATGTTGACTCGCCGCCGTCCGCCGAGGAGAGACAATGAAATTTCCAGCCACTAGACTCGAAGAATCAGAGTTTTCTAATGAAAATGCTTTGAATTCCTTCTTTTGCACCGCGCCGCGGATTTCGCCACTTTTTGCCCTCGCATCGGGCGGGTGGGGTGAAAAATATTCTCCTTCACTGGCTTGTTCTCTGTGTTTAATTTGTTCTTATCAAAGGACCTTCCAACCTCGATTCCTGTCGAAGCGAGGTTAATTAAATTTATTTGTCCAAATTTTTAAAGACCGAAGCAGGAGTCATTATTCCGAAGAAATTTTTGATTTTCTTCATTTCGCGTGGAAGATATTCGAGGTTTTGTGTTAAGTCGCCACGCCCACTTCCCAGTGCGCATGCGCAAAACGTTGACTAGTATTTTTGTATGCCAATGCGTAAATTGATAAAACACCCCTTTACATATTTTAGGGAGTGATAGTTGCCCTTCAACCCCTAAGGAATAAATAAGGGATTGAGGTTTTCTGCGCATGCGCACGACATCGTTGACTAATTATAATTTTTGAAGCATTTTTGAAGGTTACAGCGAAAATTGATAAAGCACCCCTTTGAATATATCAGGGGGTGTTTTTTACCCTTCAACCCCTGAGGAGTAAATAAGGGTTGTGCGTGTAAACGCCGTCCACCAATCCGCATTTACATACGCGACGTTTATGTATGCAAACGCTGAAAATCCATAGGCGCTGCAACCCCTCGCGACGTCGCGACGCACGCGCAGGATTCTTTCTAGCTCGATACCTATATCCTCGACGCTTTAAAATGCGCCCCGTCGTCCTGCGCGCGCGCCTCCGCCAATGGGAGACGCGGAAAACTTTCACCCTCGTTTAAATTGTAAATTTGATTACGCGCCCGCCGCGCGCCGACCCTTCTATGTACTGCGAAATATAAGGAGGCGGATAAGGGAGCGCGCGAGATCTTCACATAGGAAAATCTATTTTAAAAGTCTAAAGGAGGAAATAGGCGCCGGGACGAAGGATGCGCGCGTGAAGACGCCGGAATGCGACGGCGGGCGGCGTCAGGAGGGCTCGATGGGTCGATGCTGCCGAACGAGGCCGCTTTTGATGCTAAGACGGCGAAGCCCGCCGCCGCCGCCGTCGCCCCCACGCCTCGCCGAGGTCCCGCCATCCCGGCTCATTATGTCGGCACATCGTGCGCACGCGGGACGTGGGCCGAAACCAATTATTCGTCATTGTTGCCAATGCCAGCGGCGGCGACGCAGATCAGCCGGCTCCGGTGGCGCGTTTGCCCGGTGCACGCGGCTCCTGCATCGCGCCCGATAAGGCCGCCCGAGGATGAAAATTGTCCTCGGACAGTCTAATAAGATCTTAATTTAGATTAATCGCGGCTAAATTAATACGCGTCTATCTTGATAACTTGCCGTTGAGCACGTTTTTAGACGGGTGGAAAATAATGCCAGCTTCTTGAAGGATAATTTATTTCATGGAGAAATTCTAATTTCCTGCTTAGGACTAGTTATCCTTAAATCCCTTCTTTTGTCGATTTGCAGAGATTGTATTTTTCACTTTTTTTAAGAATTGCATCGTGATTTCTACAATTTTAAAGATATCCTTACGATTTTTTCGGCATTTGTGACAGGATATCTTTCTGAAGAAAATATATTTTTGGATTTTTCTGATATTGATTGAAACTGTGGTTAAATTGACGTTAAAGTTGGAAAATATGTTTTAAAACTTTAATGTTTTATTTCCAGAATGTTTGTGATTATGAAACACCCTGTAACTTCTAGAAATGTAGTTGCATTTGTTTGTCCCTTTCATCATATTATTGACAATTATATTTTAGGAAATAGGTATTTTTTAATTTTAATAATATTGATAAAATCTGCCTGAAAATTAGCGCTAAAATTAAAGTTTTTGAATTTTCTATGATATTTTCGATATTTTATCGTATACCCTGTAATTTCCACAAAATCGATTTTATTTTCACAATCATTGTAGTATTTGATAAAGGACTTAATTATAGTATTCATCGCTCTTAAAATGTTGAAAAATATTAATAATAACTTCCTGAAAATGAGGGCGAAAATTGAAATGAGTCAATTATCTACAAAATTTTATGTAATTCTGTGTTATAAAACACTCTGTAACTTCTACAAATTTTACTATATTTTCACGATTATTTTAGCATTTGATAGAGGATTAAAGTATAGGAGTTCTCACTTCTCAATATTTTAAAAATATTGCCAACAATTTCCTAAAAATGAGCGCCAAAATTAATTTAGTAAATTTCCTACAAAACTTTGGGTGTTTTTATTTGTATATAACACCCTGTAACTTCTACAAATTCAACTATATTTTTACAATCATTTTAACAATTGATTGAGGACTTAATTCTAGGATACACCTATTTTTACATTTTTAATAATATTAATAATAACTAGGCGCAAATTAACCTTAAAGTTGTAATTAGAAAATATTTTTCAGAATTTGTTTTTTTTTCATACAAAACTCCCTCCAACTTCTACAGATTTAATTAAATTTTACTAATCTACTTAGCATTCGATAAAGGATGAAATTCTAGGATAAAGGTAGTTTACAATTTTATGCAAATCCTGAAAACAACAATACCATTTATTAACGAAAATCTCAACACATTCGAGGACACTGGCTTTTAACTGCATCAAACTTGATCTTGGCTTTTTACATGAAACGTCATTTTTTAACGTCCCAACCGCGTTACGCCAGTCCTTTACCTTGCCGGTAAATAAAGTATGAAAACTTATGCTCGCGACGCGGATTCGTCGTCGGGCGGCGTCTGCGACGCGGCGCGGGCGTAATTGCATTATATTTCTCTCGGCGGCGGCGTCGCCAAGCGCTTTTATGCAATTACGGCGGCACTTTACTGCCGCGCGCGGGCCCAGCCGCCGCCACTATATAATGGATATGTCCGCCTCGCAGTTATAATGTCCTTTAATGTACATTTTTTGATATAATTCTCCTCGTCGCGCTCGCAATATCGCTAAGAGCGACGAGCGCGCTTTTATAGTTTCGCTCGCACTCGGGCGCAAATCCCCCCGGGGCGGCAGCGCGCCAACTTTAACAGCTGCGCGGCACCTACGAATTAAGCATTTCGCGAGCCTCCGCGAACAGGTTTCAATTAACATCGGACGTCATTTGCATAGCGAGACGCGCAGCGCCATAAATTAAAGGGTTGAAGCGAGGCTAGGTGGCGATCGCACGCGATGCGATGATTTATCGGCGCGTTATATAACGTCGAGTGGCAATTTGCGCGATATATCATTGTGATTATACATTTCGCGCGCGCGCGGACGCTTGACGCCCCTGTCGGGAGGCGGGCGAGATAACGCGTGCCGCGCGCTGCCACATAATTCATGTCCGACGTCCGCGGGCGCGGCGGGGGCGCGGGAGAGGCGCGAGCGGCCAACCGCCCCTGTTGCAACGTGATTGCCGCGAGATCGCACCTCTGGGAGTTGTCGCCGGGTTTTTTTTTTTTGCCTGCGCACCGCAAACAATCGAATAAATAACCGCGACTCCGATCACGACCCGCAGCAATGTATTTTACAATCGACGGCGAAATCGGAATTCGATCGGTTTAATTCGTTCAGGAGTTATGCGCGTTTTTCTAGTCCCCTGTTTGGCGCTACCGCGCATGCGCACTCGCTCGAAGTGGGCGTGTCGGAGACTCGGAAAAGATCGAATAACTTTGGAACGAATTGGACGATTTGAATTCTGATTGCAGTTTCGGCCCTACGAAGCGCATCCCCCGAAAGTGCGGTTGGTTGGAATTGTTAAAATTCAAGATCTGTCGATGTGAATATGGCGCATGCAACAAGACGTGCTCCCTCCGAACGAGAAAATTTCTCCCCGGCGAGAGGGCGTAAGCCGCTTAGACGCTGAGCCCGAGAAGACGCGGGGAGCGAATGTATAACGAACCGCCGCCGCCTCCGCACCACCTAGCGCTCGGAGAATCCTTGAAAATAATTTCGTAACCTTCCTCCTGGAAACCCGGCCAATGCGTTAGTTTCTTGCCGTAACATCTTTTATATAATAACCGTGGAGGGTTGAAGACTCTGCCTGCTGGCGGCCGCGCGCTTCCACCCTTCGCCCGCCTCCGCGCCGCCGCTTTGTCTCTCTGTCTCTCCGCGCCGGAAGTTTTCCTGCAGCGCGAAAATGTTGCGAGCGCCGCGCGCCGCGTCCCTAAAATCGAAGCGAAGGGAGAAATGCAAGCGCACGCGTCTGGATTCTGGACGTTCCGCGCGCCCCTGCGATGTTTGCTACTTACGCAAGCCGATTGTAAATGCGGCCGTCGTTTCGTATTCACGACACGCGCGCTCCGCGACGTCCTCGGCTTTGTTGTCGCGTCACCAGAATGTTTCATTTCATATTTCGCTGACGGGGGGATTTTCAGCGCATAAATATTCGCGCCTAAATTTCGCCGGTGCAATCAATTTTCTCGGCCAGCAATCCGTGGCGAATTAAACGAGGAGCGGATTGTCGAAAAAAGTTTTACAATCGTCCGAATACTTCTCGAGTTATATCGATTTTTATGCGATGCGCATCGCCGAGTGGACTTGGCGCTACCGCGCAGTGCGCAGTGCAAATGTGGGCGGGGCACCCGAACACAAAAACCTCGATAACATCCAAACTATTTAACCTAAAAACCTCTAGTCTTCGCCATTCTCATTCACCATGGACGCCGCATTGCACTGTCGAGTAATTTCCGCGCGTTTATCGATCTCGGAGATTAATATTTATCGATCCGTCGATTTGATTTTCATCCAAATCGTCATAAAGCAGGACTGCGCGGCGAAAAAGTAAAACGCGAGCGCGTTTACATTAAATTTAATGATATACCCGAGCCACCTGCTCCGTTGCGTCACGAATCGCGGCGATCGCGGCGACCGAGCGACGATTACAATTGCAAATTAAACTCTCGCGATTAATAAACATTTTAACGATCGACTTTATAAGCACCATACATTTATGTATCTTGCAAAAACAATATCTGCGGCCGGGCGCGCAGTTTTTAATGGCGGCGGAGAATTTGTAATTGTAATGCCGCACGCTTGCCGACCCGGCGTCGGGCGATTGCCGCTAGATGGCGCATTATTATTAAATTATTGCGCATTGACTATATCAAATGTGTTGTCTTTGTATCGTTCAATATTTAGCCGCGGCGTTTTCGTTTCCAGGCGACGGCGGGCGGCGGGGATGCCGGAATATGACGAGATCAAGCCGAAGACGCGCGCGGACGCGGCGAATCAGAAATACAAATACACAAGATGGCGGATGCGAGGGGCTCATCACCGGGCGAAGAAGACTTAGCATTACCAAGTCAATGAGGAGCGGCGCGGCTTTAATGCATCAGGATGGCCTGCTTATACGAGGGCGGCTTCGACTGTATAAACAATACAAACACTGCGGGTGAGCAGCATCGGGACCTGGACGAGGATCCGGATATGCCGAGAAAGGAAATGGCCTCCGAAGAGATTTCTCGCGTTCGGGCGAATTTAAATTTCCATTTTTTTAAAAGGTAATGTCGGAAAACGTTCGAAACGTTGCCGGAAATGTCGGAAAATTTGCTGAAAATTTTATGTTTTAGGCCTAAGAAACAAATTACGTTCGACGCCACTCGCAGATTGCAACAAGCCTGATTACTCGCGGCGAGCCCCCAAGAATAAGGGCGTAGCGCAGGTTGGGGTGGAATGAAGTGGCTCCTGCATTATTCAGCCGTTCGTTTCAGGACGCTGATGGCGCGCACGAGGACGGTCAGAGTAAACATGAGTCCGGAACGCGGGAAAATGGAGAAAATCTAGCCGGAATGACGAATAAAGCGCCAAGTGAGTATTCACGTCGATACAATGTCAAGGAGTCGTCGGGCTCGGCAATAAAATGAATACGAGATGCGAGCCATCATAAAACTCGACGCGCCATCCCTTGGCGGACGTTGAAATTGGATTTTTTAAACATTTGCGACGACGCGTCCGGTCGAACGCGCGCGCGCGCCGCGCGCACGCTCGACTTTGTATGCGCCAAGCGCGTTCGTCCCCCGTACGACGCGCGTAAATCCGCGCGAGCGCGCGGCGCAATGCGCGTCGATCCGGACCTGCAAATTAAATATCGATTCAATTAGAAAACGTCCCCGGAAAGGAATGTCAACATTCTTTCCGGCATCAAAGGCGAAAGACGAGACGAAATCTAATTCGCGGCGGGATGTATTGCTGATTGGCGCTTGGGGAAGCAGTCGAATAGTCAAACACGGTTTCCCCCAAGCGCGCGCCGTTTTTCCGTCAAACGTTTGTCTTTCCAGTCGTGGGCGTCTGTTTGCTGCGGGACGCGGCAGCGTCGACAATGACAGGAATTTACAATTACTTTTCCCTTCCTTCGGGCCGCACGCGGGCGCGCGCTTCCTCTATTTCGGCCTTTTTATTAGCCGCCGAAGGGAGGGCTTTAATTAAACTGCTAATAAACCGATTGCCGGCGATGGTTACCGGTGCCCGATTGAAATAAAAGTGATTTATCTAATTGGTAATTTGAAGATTGGATTGGATTTTTATCCTTCGCTCGTCGGGCGCGGCGCAAATGAACATTTTGTCTTTCTGCGCACTGCGAGCACAACAGGCGAGGCGAAGGACGAGAAGTTAAATAACTCGGGAAGATCCAAGGCAGGAAATACTCAAATTTAATAAATGCGAGACAAAAAGATGCGCCTCTTTGACGGACGAAAAAAAACACACGGCAGATAATTTATTGAGACGAATTCGTGGCTACGCGACGAGACGAGAAGAAAGAGGACGCCGCACGACGAAGACCGGTAGCCGGCTGACATTAGTCGTCGAGTCGGCGGCGACTTTTCGGTTGATTGTTGTAATTGGCGGTCGTCGCTCGCAGCTTCCCATAGAAGCACAAACGCGCCGCGTGATTTTTTCCCCGGATTCAATCATCTGTTTGGAACAGCCTATAGAAACGCGGCCGCGCCGGCCGGCAAAAAATAAAGAGCGCATTCGCTCCGGTTAATTTCGAATTTAAATTTAATAGATTTCGGCGACGCGCGGAGTCGGCGATCGAAGATTGCGCCGCTAACGCGATAATCTAGTGTAATATTTACGCATTTATTATGATTATTCGTCTTATTGAATCGCCGTCGCGGCATTGTGTTTTGGGTGGTCCGAGCGCGCGCGGAAAAAACGCGACGACGTGAGAAAGAGCAAATAGCGACATCTCGCGTCGGAGCGCTCGGAGGTGGCAGGATGACTCGTCGAGTTCGGTTGGGCTGAATGAAACCCCGATGAATATGCATTATTGTCTCCGTCGGGCGTTTAATCGCCACGTAAACCGAATTATTTTCATGCTAAATAGCTCAGAACAGCTTCTGCGGCGCCGCCGAGTTTTAATTTACGCCCGCGGCGGAACAAAGCGATTTGAATTTCGTTTCGAGCGGCGGCGATCGGCCGGAACGCGCGCCGCTCGCTCCGAAACTAATCGCCCGCGCGAGACGATAAATCCGCCGTCCGCTAATGTGATTTACGACATTTCAATAAACTATTTTCAATGAGGCGATGAATTATAACTCATAACAGCGGCGATTGTTTTCCGTTTTGGTGCTCGTTTCGCTTCCGTTTACGAATTTTTTGCGCGTTGTTTGCGTCGCCGGAGCGGGCGAAATATTTATTCGCTCGCATTCAGCAAATTCATAATATGTGAGACGCTCCGGCGGGGGCGTCCGGCGTCGGCGTCGGCGTCGGCGAATTTATATTCCGTGGCGCGAGTTTTGGCAAAATCTCAATAAAGTTGCGTTTTTCGCCGCGCATATTTCCTTGGCGTGTACATGTTTTTTTGCGCGGAATGCAGTCGGAGCAATAAAAATCGCAACCATCGGCGCGAATGACAAACGTCCGGATGTGGAGGCGAATATATTTCGGGTTCGTTGGCGTTTTTATTGAGGTTTCGCAAGGGAAAAGAACGTGAAGATCTGCCAACGCGCAAAATGGATTTTGACACAATTATTTTACGGTTTGGTGTTTTCGGGTTGTTTGTTTTAAAAAATTTATAAATAATTGGCTTGTTCAGGTGTGATTTAAACAAGGATTACATTACCTTCCTTTGTGGTTTGCTCTGTATTTGTAAATTTGTCAGGAATATCTAAAAAAATGTTTCGGGCTAAATTTAGTTTTCGCCCTGTATCTCGCTAGCTATTCAGTCAATTCTTGTAACATTTTAAAGAGGATCAAATCCTTCTTCTTTGTAGTTTACCTGTCGTTACCAAACTTACCAGAAAAGCCCTGAAAGTTAAATTTTCTTCGGTTTTTACGAGTTATATTACGAAATAACATTTCGTCCTGTATCTCCGGAAGTACTTACTCCATTCTGGCCGTGTTTATGTTATTTCGCAGAGGATTTAATACGATTTAATTGTAATTTACTAAACATTTATAAATTTTATAAAAAATGTATGAAAATCGGAATTTCCTTTCACAATTTACAAATATATTTAGTTTTCGCCCTGTATCTCACGAACTACTAATTAGATTCTTATCGTGTATATGTTATATCGTAGTGAATTAAGTTCTTTCTCTTCGTAGTTTACTCAAGATTTGTAAATTTGATTGAAAATGTCGAAAAATTTAACTTTTCTTCCGCCTTTTAAAGTTTGTTAATTCAGTTTTCGCTCTGTATCTCGGTAACAACGTTTTCGATTTTTACCAAATTCGTGTCATATCATAGATAATTAGGTTATCTTTCATAATAGTTAACTCAATATTAAAGAATTAGTCGGTGAATGCTTGAAATATGCAATTTTCTGCATTTTTGGCGTGTTATAATTTTGGTTTTCACCCTGTATATCTTGAACTATCCGCTCGATTCATACCATGTTAATGGCATTTTATACAGAATTACATTATCTTTCTTAATTGTCTACTTATTGTTTAAAATTGATTCGGAAAATACCGGAAAATCACAATTTTCTGCATAATTCTCAAATTAAAATTTAGTTTTCGCCCAGTATCTGGAGAATTACTTGATAGATTCTTATAGTAAATATGTCATTTTGAAGAGAATAAAATCTTCTTTATTTATAGTATACTGAATCCCAATTTTCTTCGTATTTTGCGATGTATAAATTAAGTTTGACGATAATGAATTAACAAAATTTATAAATAATTAACTAATTTATCTTTAACTTGCCAGAAATTTGTCAAAAAAGCCATCAATCATCTGCTACTATCTGGTTGCGTCTTGTCGCTGCGCGGAAGTGAAGCGCGCGCGTCACGCTAATCAGTTTAACGACCGAAAATTAATTAATAATTAAGCTGCGTCGAATTAAAATCGTTCGGGTTTTTTTTTACCTTAGCTTGTTAATTTGATTAAGCGTAGTAATTACCCTACGACAATGAACCTGCGCGCAGCGCGGCGCTGCAAAAATCATGCGTTCAAGAGTGAATTTGGAGCGACGTCCGTCACAATTAAAATTAAAACGAATGACTGCGTAATTAAAACGAATTGTAAGCGCCGCGCACCGAGCGATGCCGGCGTGGAGCGCACGAAATAAAATTAAATTAAGTTGAGCACCCAACAAGACCGAAGTGCGCCACCGAATTCTCTCCGACAGTTATTCCGGATATTTGTTTCGCATTAGTATGGTAATGGCAGTTTCGATCGGCTCGCGATTAGGATTCGCCGTAATTTCTTTTGTAATTGAAATTACGCGGCAATTAGTTCGCACGCCGGCCGGAAAAATCGCGGCCGCGATCGTGTCGGCGCGTGTTTTGTCCGATCGTCGGAGCTAATCGCTTCCTTTAATAAGTCTTTTCATAGCTTGTAATTCGCGTTGTTCGCGATATTGTATTTATTGTCGGCCGCGAGTGCGCTCGTTGCGCGCTCCACGAAATTAATAATTTATTGAAACGCACTCTAGTATGCGCATTTTTAATCGGCGCGCTCTTTTCCCGGCCGCGCGAATTTCACTTTAATTGAGCGGATTATTTATTTAGATTTATTTGAAATGTTTAATTGGAGATAGAAGGCAATAACTCACCGTTGCGGCGAGTTCCTATTTGGCGTTTGTGAATGGAGTAATTGGAATTGTCTCCATAAACTTGCGCGTTTCCAGTAAGGATGAGGAATTTATCCTTGATTAAAATGCATAATTGTTTCCAGGGTATTTGCGAAAGAAAGAAATTCGTTCTTGATATTTGCTGATGTTAATTTTGTCTGTCGAAGTGGGTCATAATTTATCGGAGATCATTTCTTTGTTTTTGCCCTGTAGCTTGTAAACTACTTTTCCAATTTTTATCTACGTTATGCCGTTTTATAGAGGACTAGATTGCCCTTCTTTCTCACTTACTTAAAGTTCCTAAATTTGTTGGAATACGCTTGAAAATTGCAATTTTTTTTGTCTCTTTTGAAATTAGCTTTCGCCCTGTATCTCGTGAACTACTCGTCCGATTCTTTTCGTATTTACACCAATTTGTAGATGACTAAATTCTCTTCATATGTAGCAGTTTTTATACCACGGGAAATATCGAAAAACACAATTTCTTGTTATTTTAGAAATTAGCATCGCAACTAATTGTATTTTTTTTTTTGTTTCAGTGTCCATTGACTGCATTCGAGGATTTCAAGATGACTTCTAATACGTCCGATTTCTTTGAAACATAGAAATTATGAACATTTTGAATAGAAAGTGTCCTTTTTATTTAATAAATACAACTTTTACTTTAAACGTTTACTTATTTTACTTCCCCCTTGTTGTTTTCAGGTTTCTGTTTGTTTGTATAATTTCCCCTTGCTGTGGTAAAATTGCTTTGGTAACTCGACGAAGTTCATTTATAATCCATCTTAATTTTTTATATTCAATGCTGATGCTCTTCGGCTTTCTGCTCTCCTGGTACGAAATCAGCTCCTATTCAGTGTTGAAAAATTGAAGCCAAACTTTGGATGCGATTATCTCGGAAAATATTAAAGATAGAGAATGCAATCTCCATTAAATGCTGCGTCAATTGAGCACTTTCAATTGGATATGTAAAGTTTTGGCTTTTTCAAACATTTTCATAAATTTTCTCAAAATTCAGAAGCGCTGGATGTTTTGTAACCGGAATTAAACAAGGAATGCAATAACCAAATCCGTTATTTTACCTTGATTTTCATTTATGATAAATTCCCATTTTGTCTCAAAAATCTTAATTTCTTCAAAAACTATTAAAGGTGTGGAAAAACTAATTACGATTTTGCATTTGGCTTGCAATTCTGCTTCGAACAGATATGTCATTTTTGAAATTCGAAAACATTTTTTAAAACGTCACAAAAATCGGCAAGGGGTACCCCTTATCGAATTTTTCGACATTTTGAAAAATGTTTTCAAAATTCACAAGTGATACATCTATTCGAACGAGATTGGAAAGACGAATGAAAAACAGAAATCGCTTTTCTTCTATTGCTTTTCATTTCGGAGATAATGATCATTTTATGTGAAATTTAAGGAAAAAGCCTTATTTTCTCAAAAACTATTACACATGTGGAAAATCGCGTTTTATTCGTCTTTAAATACTGCTTCGAACTGATTCATCACTTTTGAAATTTAAAAACATTTTTGATAACGTCACAAAAATCGCAAATTTTACAAAACGAATTAAACTCACCCACGCAACGGGAAAATCAAAGGGGAATCAAGGGCAGAAAAGAAGAAATATTAAGAATAGAAGACATCTATTCTATTCTTAATAGTTTTCGAGAAAACCGCATTTAAAGTTCGCTTTCAATTCTAACCATGTTGAATACCATTCGACACACAGAAGAGCAACAAACCAAAGAGCGTCAGCAACAAATTTAGCGAAAAAAGCGGGAACAAATGATCACATAAAAAGCTTTCGCTACGTTATAAAAAATGTCGTTAATGTCCATCTGCTGCATCGATTGAGCACTTTCAATTGGACATGTAAAATTTTGGCTTTTTCAAATTTTTTCATCAATGTTCTCAAAATTCAGAACCGATCTTTTGTAACCAGAATTAAACCAGGAATG
Source organism: Ecitodaemon sp. MM-2014 (assembly GCA_030557295.1). Classification (NCBI taxonomy): domain Eukaryota; kingdom Metazoa; phylum Arthropoda; class Insecta; order Coleoptera; family Staphylinidae; genus Ecitodaemon; species Ecitodaemon sp. MM-2014. The sequence continues at coordinate 17,416 of JARRAA010018659.1, read as the reverse complement.
CAATAACCAAATCCGTTATTTTCCCGTGATTTTCATTTACGATAAATTACCATTTTGTCTCAAAAATCTTTTTTCTTCAAAAACTATTAAAGCTGTGGAAAAACTAATTACGGCTTTGCATTTGTCTTTATTTTCTGCTCCGAATTGATATATCCCTTTTGAAATTTGAAAACATTTTTGAAATCGTCACAAAAATCGGTAAGGGGTACCCCTTTGCATTTTTGTCAAAAATCGCAAATTTTAAAAATCAAATTAAACGTGCTTAATCGACGCATAAATCAAAGGGGAATCTAGGGCAGAAGGCAGATGTTGTATATTGTTAATAGTTTCTGAGAAAATTGCATTCAAAGTTTGCACTTTGCATTAAAAATTATTTCGTTCCTGAAATTGTTGAAGTGCGGGTTACAAATGAAACGAAATTGTGAAATTTAAAAGAATGTATATTGTATTGTACAAATTCCTAGATCTGGATAAAAATATATTTCCTTGTCGTCTTGTAGTACTGGGCTGATTAACGTTATCCTGAAACAAATAGAAACTATTAAAACAAATCGTGCAAAAATTATGGAAAACTGCAATTTTCGACTATTTCCCGAAATATTTTTACATGTTTCGTAAACCCAAAAGAAAGATAATTTAATTTTCTATAATATGGCAATTAAATTATAAAAATCGGGGCAATTGTTTCTATGATACAGGGCGAAAACCGAAAGAGTAGCGAACCAATACCGAGGAAAACTGTAATTTTCGGCAAGTTCAGATATAATTATAACCATTTCGTCAATCCAAAAGGAAGACAACTTTACTTTCTACTGTATAACACCAAAGTTGCGAAAATTGATGAAATAGTTTCCATGATACTGGGCGAAAACTAGGCAAACATTTTAAAATCTGCAGATTTCGACAATTTCTTGGCGTAATCAAACATATTTCCTAGACCATAAAGAAAGAGAATCTTCTTCTTTACAATATAACACTCACTTTGTACTAATCGACCAACTAGTTCTCAAGATACATGGCAAAAACTAAACGAAAACTGCACATCAAGCGCGAAGTACCGTTCTGGAATGCTCCGCAAACGTTAAAAAGAAGGAGAAGTTTATCCTGCACACAATACCACTCACATTCTAAAAAAAGCCAAGCAGTCTCCAAGATACAGGGCGAAAAGCGAAGCGCAAGCGCGAAGCGTACCTGGCCCGACGAAGCGGAGACCCTTTCGGAGCGCGCCGCCGACTTCCAGACCGATCGTGAGCATGCTAATTGCATCGCCTTTCATCTTTTTATTAATCGTTAAATTAAGCCCATCAAAGGCATAATAATAAAAACCAACTGAGCGCGCGCATCGGCGCCAATTGCAGATCGCGCCGCGCGTTTTCGCGGCGCTCTATCAGCGGGCACTCATCTTCGGGCTAATTTATATGTGCAGGCGCACATGAATAATGAGCCGCATGCAAAGTTGAGCCGACGTGCGTTAACGCACGTAATTACAGATCGCCCGATCGCAATCGCGGCCGCCTCTTCACTCCGCGACGTTAACGTTATTTATTCTTGCGCCGAACGTCCGTCAAACGATGCGCCGCCGCCGTCTAATTCACCTACACAAGCCAATCGCATGCTAATAAGCCGACGCATGTTTGCTCAAGACGTGCGAAAAACGTCGGACGCCGTTTGGGAAGCGCTGATGTCTTGCTTCTCCTTCCGTTCGCAATTTGCGCGGCGCACAATTGAAATTAACATGAAAACCGTGCTAATAAAATGTGTAATAAATTTTTTAACTGCGCTGCCTCGCTCATTACGACGGACAAATTTTTATTAATAAAGGAATTAGTACGCGGACCTAACTGCTAGTCAAATTCACACAAAACACAACATTTTACGAGCGCATAAAAACAATTTAGTCGCAATTCCATTTGGTTTTCTAAACATCGAACCACGTTTCGATTCAAGAAATTCTCGCACACTTGACACGCACAACTACGAGATAATGCTAATAACTTGCAACGATTGAAATGATTCAGCTAGCTGTTACCATTAACAGAGCGCGATTTGTGCGCAATTCGTTGTTTTTCAGCACGTTTTTACCGCAAAAGTTTCGACTTCCTTTTGTCGCCATCTAGAGAAGAATGAACGGGCCCTCCTCGACAGTGCGGCATCGTCCACATCGGCGAAATGCATCGATAATAACGCGCAAGAACGTGAGAACGCATCGACAAGCACCAGAAAGATCGCCACGAATTGAGGAGTCCGAACCGACTAAGCGTAAATGCAGCTAAATGTAAGACTTCGATGCAAACGATTCTCCAGAAAAGCGACATGTCACTCGTAACTGTAGAGCGCCAAGTTGGATGCGAGCGACGCGCGATTAATGCAAAGCGCAAATTTCGCAACGAGCAGCGCACGAATACGGCGCAACGCAACCCACTTAAGCCCGACGTGCGCCGATTTAATACCGGATCTCGAGTCGCGCGCGCTTACGCGAAAACAATCGGCATAACCGATTCCCGTCTAATAGTCGAGCGATTTACATTGCCGGCATTAATTCCCAGCTTCGGCTCCTCAGGCGCGGCCGGCCGAGATGCTCGCGTCCGAGCGCGCGCGCGCGCGCGCTTTTTTCTCTCCATCACTCATTGTCATCGGCCGGCATTGGTCATTCGCATAGAATGGCAAATAGCTGAATAACAGAGCGACCCGGCCGCCGGCGAGCGCAGACCGCTTTTTTCCGACGTCCTGAATGTCTTCGAGTGTCTGCGGATGCCTGGGATAGCCGCGCCGAACGCCGCCAAACGTCCAGGTCGACAGTCCAGTTACGCGACGCGCAAATACAAAGTGCGCGTTTCGCGCTAATAAATTAATATTTTAACGAGACGTTGACGGATTCGTCGTAAATTAATGCGCGCATGATCGTAACTTACCCGTTTATTGACTCCCCGCGACGCCTCGCTAAACGCTACTTTGTATCCCGGCCGCTTCGGCCGCAACCTAACCTCAATCCTAATCTGCCTGGAAACGTTCGTATAATTTTCTCTCGGCGAGTACAAGATGCACGAGCGCGATCTCGTATCGCCTGGGAAGTTCACGAACGCTTCCCGCCGTCCCGGCGGCTCGCCGCGATCGCTTAATCGCAACGAGCCGCTCGCATTACCATGCGACGCGCATATCATCACTCCGCGTGCGCGCATGAATGGACGGCCGAACGAGAAGCGCCGAATCTCGAAGTGAGATGTTGCCGCGCGCGGCTCCGTCGCGGCGTCCTTTCAAGTCGCGACTTGTCGCGCGCTCGCCGCCGAAAATACGTGACATCAGACACTATCTCGACGAGCGCTCCTTCTCGCGGCCGGCGCGCGTGAATATCTAATGCGATCTAACGTCTGCGCGCGTCGAGAACGTCCCGCGGCTTCGCTCGCGCGTTTGGCGAACGCTCCCGAGTCCCGGCGCGCGTAGGTGGCGGTCGCCGAAGATGCCGGCGCAGATAGCGCCCGATATGCACACGACGTCCCTTTCCGATCGGGCGGTCATCGCGCGCGCCGTGCGGCGCGTGATCGTCCGGACAATTAATGGAATGGCCGCGCCATTCATTGCGCCCCGGCTGCCCTCGGCCGCGCGGCCGAGGACCGCGAACTTCGGCGTAACAACGCCGAAGAACAATACCGGCGGCCCCCCGAACCCCGGCATCATGAACATCGCGGTCGTTATCTCGCGCGCATCGCCGTAAATTCGCCGCGGCATGCTTATATTACTATTAAGCCAACTAATGCGCACGATGGGGTAAAGCGCGCGAGTCATGCGCGTCGCGCGACGCGGCCAGAAAGAAGGAAACGTTCCGGCGTCGAATGCCCGACGCATTTTCATTGAAAGCGATTTACGACTTTCGCGTTATCCTTGACGACATCGCGTCGTCCGTCTAATTAGTCAGCCTCCCGCGACTGCGATCTCTGACGTCCTCGACGCAGCCGCAAATGTGATTTATTCTTTATTGATATCAGTATAATGGGCGTAATTGTTTTTTGCCGCGGCCATTTCGCCGTCCGCATCGTGGGAATGTCCTTAGCGGCTCCCGCTAAATAATCCGCGCAAAACGAAATAAAAACGCGCGCGCATTTGCATTCGCCGAAGAAGGCGTACGAGTGCGCGCGCGCATTAATAACGCGATTTTTATTCAATGCGCGTTCCACTTTGCCGTCGAAGATAAATGGCGAGATTGAAATCGCGGCAGAAACGTCGATTATGCATTCGATTGACCTTTCGTCAGCGCGCTCCCGACGAACGTCGCCGAGCTCGCGCGCATCCCGCGGTTTGCACGCGTCCTCATGGAGGTGGGCAGCGCGTTAGCGCGAGCGGGCGGTGCGCGCGTTCGTATAACTTCGTGTAACTCGCGCATTACGCACGCGTCCGATTACGTTCCTCCAGAGCCCGCGTTGGTTAGAAGTATTGCCTTATTAAAATTAACCAATTTGGCATTATAAATCGTTAAATCACATCTGCAGTCCCCTTTTGGGAGCGACTATGTCAGAATTCTTTTCATTTTCACTGAGAAACTGCAGTATTATGCATGTTTTGACCTGAATTCACCGAAAAATCAAAAGCAATTAAACCAAATAATTAATCTGTATAAAACATATTTCGTAATACTTATTAATAATCTTGTCAATTTGATGACAATCCATGTCAATCCCACGTTATATTCTGGCTTCCTAATGAACGTCGTCGAGCGCGCGCGCACCGCGCGGGTTGCACGCGTTCTTATGGAAGTGGGCAGCGCGTTAGCGCGAGCGGACGTTGCGCGCGTTCATATAACACCGTGTAACTCGCGCATTACGCACGCGTTTGATACCTTCGTCCAGAGCCCCCTTCAGTTAGAAACATTGCCTTATTAAAATTAACCAATTTTCCCTTATAAATCGTTAAGTCTCATCTGCAGTCCTTGTTGGGTGCGACTATATCATAATTCATATTATTTTCACCGAGAAACTGCGGTATTATGCACGTTTCGGCTAGAATTCAACGAAAATACAAAGAACATGAAGAATATTTTGTAACACTTATTAATAACGTTGTTAAATTGACAGCGATCCATGTCGGCCATGCATTACGTCCTGGTAGATTTTAATGCCCGTGCGTAATTAAAAAGCTTGGTCCATGCGCGCCGGTTAATTACGATCATAAGTCGGCGCGCACGGCGGCGAACAATGGGCACTTAAGGCGCGCCGCGAAATGCATCGATGCATTAATTGCTCTATCAATTAATTTCTGTGCGCTATGCGGCGCAGGACGAGGCGGCGCGCGCCCGCTTCCGCGAATCGCGCGAATTATTTAAATGGCGGAATTGAATATGCACATTTCGCATACGTGCGTGGCCATTACGACCGTTTCGAGCGCGCGTTTTCTACGTGGACCGCAGCCGGCCGACGGCAACTCCTCGGAGACCGGGGTAATTAACATGCGCGTGGATTTTCAGTGGCTCGTCGCGATCGAGCTCAACCGCAAACCGAAGCGTGTCTTTCGGCGCTGGGCTTAGCGACGGCCGTAAATCAAACGGCGTAATTTATGGCGCTGATTATTTATTTATTTGTCCGCGCCGCGCCGTATGCAAAGACGTAATTATACCCGCATAGCTGCAATGATATGTCGTGCGCGGCCCCGGCGCGGAATCCGGGATTCCGCTCGCTATAGATGCGTCAGTCCGTCGCGTTCACAATTGACGCGCGCGTCGGTGCTCCGCGTCCTCTCAATTATTCGATTTCCCATTCGCTCCGCGCGAGGCCCCGCGCCGTCATATTTTTTTCGCGATCGGGATTTCGGAATTTTCGCCTTTGACGGCGTAATTCGCCGCGCGGGAACGACGAGGGCCTCGGAATGCCCAAACAGTAGCGCATTCCGATCCGCGGCCGCGGCGGATCACAATACCTCTTCGGCATGCCGACGCCGCGAGAGAGAGCGGAGGACGACGTCGGTTTTTTTTGCTCCGCCCGCGGTCGCGGGACGAAATTGATATGCACCGCGCGGCTATTTTAAATATTCGCGAGCCGGGAGCTCGAGCGGGCGACGCGGCAAAAAGTGGTCGGGCGAGCGCGCAGACGTCGCTGATTGATAGGTGACAGATTCGCCGAGCGCGGGCCGCAAGCGTTCGCAAGCGCCGAAAAATCGGCGGAAAATTTTTCGAAAACGCGCCGACGAGGATATCGGAAACACGCTCGACTCGAGTTTGACCTACGACCCTGGGGTCATATTTTACGACCGGGTCGCCATCCTCGTTTAGGTCCGCGCGCGTCCCGCGCGCCCCGAACCAATCGATACGATATTACAATCGCTTCGCACTTGTTTCCTTTTGCCGCTCGCGCTCCGCTCCCGCCGACTGCGCTCGCGCAACGCTGCGAAGCAAAACGAAACGCGATCGAATGCGTCGGGAAATTTTCCGGTTGCAAAGTGTGGCGACGCTTAGGCCGACCGCCGGAGACATCAAGGATGCTCAACTCGCGATTAATCGGAATCGACAGCGATCGATAAACGTTAAATTAATTTCATTGCGCGGCGGGAACGCTAACGCGTACCGCGAAGCGATGTAACTGTAAAGAGCGTCGCGTTCGCCATGGCGAATCGCGTATTTCAATGCGGCATTGATTTTAAATCGACGCTTTAAATCGGCGATGACGAACGCCGACGTCATAAACAACGCGCGGCGCTGCCGGCCGATAGATGGCCCGTTAATCGCGCGCGCGCTTTGCGAGTTTCCGGGATGCGCGCGCATGCGCGTCCAGCAAGAGCGACGAGCGAGAATTTCTCGCCGCCCCCCGAAGCTCATTTTTTTTGTGCGGACGCTGCAAGATGCGCGCGAGCGAGCAACTTCGCGCCGCTCCCGCTGATTAGTAGTCGGCGCGATCGCGCAGATATTATAACGCCGAGGCGGCGGCGAACCGGAGGGGCGCAGCGTCCACGTCCACGGCACGGCGAAATAAGGCGGCAAATAATGAGTTCCGGACGTGACGTCATTATAACCGGAACCGGTTATTTATATCGCGCTCCCGCGAGGGCGGCGAAATTAACACGCCGGACGGGTTTTTACTGATTAACTAGCGCCGCACGCCGCCGCGCGCCGTCGCCCCGCACTCGAGAGCGGGAAACGTCGGCGAAAGCGGCGGGCGCGCGGGCGTAAATAAAAATCGCCGCGAATACGACTTTCATACTAATCAGGGGCCGCCCGGCGGCGCGCGCGTTTTTCATTTGGGGATTTGCGCGGACTTTTTAAGAAACGAGAAAACTTCCGGCGCGAAATATTGCCGGCGCTCGCTCCGGAAAGTTTGAAGCGGCGAAATGTAAAACGCCGCGAACGCGGCAAACGGAAACTAGCGAGCGACGAATGGCGCCGAGAATATGCGCGCTGGAGATCGCGATTGAGTTGCGAGATTAGAGGCAAACATTCCGACATTTTCCTCGGCACATTAAGCGTGTTTCGCAATCGAGCATTGTCTTAATATCGCGCGCAACGTCAGTCGTGTAATTAAACCGGATGCGCTCGGCACACACTCGTCGACATTCCATGCAAATCGGCGAAACATCCTCGAGCGTCCCGCGAACGTCGCGCTTCGTGGCGCGCAGCGTTCGTTTTAATTAAACTTTCCGAAACTATAAAATCGAACTCGAAAACTTGTCCGGGCGATTACTCAGCCGTCGCCGGAAAAATCGCCTTCGATCGCCGAACTTTTGGCGCGCGCGCGCGCGGAAGAAACGACTTTAACTTTCAAATCTGCCCGAGTCGCTTTCGCGATATTTCTCGCCGAGCGTTCCGGCGCCGTGCGCTCGGTCCTCGCAATTAGAAACGAAGAAAAACCGCGCGCGCGCGCCGTAATAATAAATCACCGCGTTCGTAATTTGCCTAATTAAATCGAACGAATCGAGTAAATCAAAATCGAGCGGCGCGATATCGCCGCTCCGCGCCGAGAGGACGGCGATCGGCGGAGGAGAGCGACGCCGACGAGGGCCGCTTCGGCAGAGGCGACTGACCGCGACCCGCCCGCCGTCCGGCGCGCATCGGATGCATTAGCTCAGATCCAATTATAATTAGTGGTATAATAATAATAAGTCTTGCGGGCCGCGCGTACAATACCGCTCAAGCGTATAATTTAAATATTGGGTTAATAAATATGGTTCGGTCGTGGCCACGATTTACATACTGATTATGCCCAGATCGAGAGCGCGTCTCGTCCTCCGGTCGAAGCCCATAATGCGGGTCGGCGCCGTTCGGCGCGCGCGCGCGCAAGCGCGTGAATCCCCTACGCCCCGAGCTCTCGCGCGCGTTCGCAACGTCGCCGCCAGATGTCGCCGCCCGCCCCGCGTCGCGATTCAAATGTCCGGCTCGGGCGGCTCGGCTTTACCGATTTCGACCGCAACATCGCGCATTGTCTCGACTCCTTCGCCCGCTCTCGCGCGTCTCGCCGCGCGCCGGCAGGAGTAGTTTTCATTAGGTCCGGTCCTCGCCGTGTGTATATAGGTAAATACGTCCCGCGTGCTCCGCGAGGTTTTAATTATAGAGAGCGTTCTCGGGTGGTCCCACTCCCGGCACGATCTTGAACTCGCGCTTCATTCACGAACGGCGCGGCGGAGACGAGGACGGGCGGAATCAAAACAAACCACGATGTTGCGCCGACAACGAGAACTTGTTCATGAACCACGAAGCGTACGCCGATTCGTTTTTTAGGACACCAGGATGGGGGCGATTCGGTCGAAGCGAATATCTCTTGTTTCTGCGAAATTATTGGTTTGAGTAACGAGCGGTGAGCGTTTCATCGATCACAATTATCGTATTTCTGCAATAAATAGAGATGACAAACTCCAGTGGAGGGAATTGTTGTGTTTCATTGTTTGATGAGAAAGTTCTGAAAGATAGTGGATTGTATGGGGATGAGTAATAAGTAATGAGTTTGTCTTTTTTTAAATTCGACTGTTCCTCACGAAATATACATTTAATTTAATCAATTATGTAATCTCCTGCGACCGTTCGACCAGTTTGTTGATGCTCCTTTGCCTGAAATCGTTCTGGATTCGAAGAAATTGAGGGGCCTATTATGGAGGACATTTTCATTGTCGAAGGTTACGAATGTTAACCAACGAAGGCGACAAGGTTGTAGAGGAGAAAATGAGCTTTCGAATGGTATAGCACACTTGTTCGAATTATGTGCAAATCCTGGCGAGACAGGTGTTTAGTTTAAGCGCTCATTACTTATTACTCAACTCGATAGAGTAATTATCGCACTCTTCGATGTTCCTGACTTTATTCGATTGTTGTCATGGGAAAACGCTAAAAAAATATGTAAAACTGCTGAAAAATTATGCACAATTTGACAAATTTTAAATTCGTTGGAAAAAAATCGGCAGTCTAGAGAATTTGAACTCAAAGTGTTGAGTGATAAGTCATGAGCGTTTTATCGTCCACATTTTTCGTTTTTCTTCAATAAATAGAAATGAGAAAATCCAGTAGAGCAAATTGTTGTATTATCGTGCACGTTTTTTGTCATTCCAAACAGAGACGAGAAAATTCAAGAAAGTGAATTGTATTTGATTGAGTAATAAGTAATGAGCGTTATTTTTTCTTTAATAAAAATTCGATTGTCCCTCATCAAATGTAACAACAATTTAATCAATTATGCATTCTCCGCTATTGCCAACGATCTCCTGCCACCATTTATCGATGCTCCTTTGCCAGAAATCGGCCGTCCTGGATTCAAAGAAGTTGGAGGTCATTTTCATTGTTGAACGTTATGAATATTAAGAAACGAAGACAACAGTATTGTAGAGAAGAAAATGAACTTTCGAATGGTATAATACACTTGTTTGAATTTTATGAAAATCGTGGCGAGACAGGTGTTTAAATTAAACGCTCATTACTTATTACTCAAAGCAACATTTACGGCAATTTGGTCCTGCTTATTGTTGTACCTTGCGACTGTTAACAAATGAACACGGTAGCTTTCAAAGAGTGTAGTATACTTCTCATCTCCATTTATTGTAAACAACGCAAAATGTGAACGACAAAACGCTCACTACTTATTACTCACAATCAGCCTAATAATAAATGGATTTGGGCTGCAACAGACCAATATCATTCACAATTCACCGAAAGGACCGAAATTGATTATATTTAGGACAGTAGCATACTTAGATCAGGGCAAACAGCGAGCAATTAATCAATTCGCACGCGAAACGTAATTTACGACGTGAACTAATTAATTGCCCGAAATAATCAATTAAAAACGCACTCTAGCGGGCCGGCGACCGCAAAAGGTGAATTGTTAATCTATAAACTTTTGCGCATTGTTTGCTTTGTTTACGCGCGCCCGTTTGATTACTCAACGACGCGAGCGCCGCGCTTATTTCGGGCGTGGGTAGCCGCGCGGATTCGCTATTAATTAGCGACGTCATAAATCACGCGCGCCACCGAAGTGCAATTAATCATTGCGCTAATTATGCAATTAAAGCCGCGCGTTCTGTGAGTAATAACCCGGCCCAAAACGGCCGAACGCAAAACGCGCGCGTCGTTTCGCCGAGCGTCCGTCCGCCGGGGATTAGCAGGCTTTCGCGGGTTCTCGGCGCGCGAGCTTGCGCCAGGTGAGGTTAAGTCGTCTAATTAGAGGAAAGCGCGGCGCTGGCCGGCGCGCGCATGTTAATAAAAATATTTCGGCGCGGCTTGAAAGCTTTGCGACGCGCCGAGCCGCGAATCGCCGTCGATTCGAGCAATTTTAATGAATATCTTGCGCTCGAAGTAATTGCGACATATTTAAACGGCCGCGTCGCCGTGGCGACTCTTCTCGGAGACGGCGGCGGAGAACAATGGCCGGTGCCGGACGCCGCATAACCGCCGGCATAACCCGCGTATGAACGGCGCGGATAAATTAAAACGCGACGAGGCATTAAAGTGACAAACAAACAGACGAAATCGACCTAAACGATCGCGCGTCGCGTTCGGCGTTTTAATCCGGTTTTTCTTGCGCGTCGTCCGACGATTCTTCTTCTCCGCGCAGCGCCTTTTTCGTCGGGAGCTCTTCATTTCGCGTTTACTCGGAATCGGAAGCCCGCCGCGCGCGCCGTATTTGCGTGCGCCGCGCGACGGGATAATAAATATTAATTGCGCGCGTAATTATTCGTGCGCGCGCGACAAGCGCGCCGTTTAGGCGCGCATTAGCCGCGCATTATCGCATAATCACTGTCCGCTGACACGTCGCGAAGCGGCGCGCGTTAATTAAAACCGAAATGTTTGCCGACGGCGCGAAAGAGACGCGAAGCGCCTCCTCTTCGCTCGCCCGGCGCGAGCACGTTCGCGGCGCGCACGCGAAACACCCCGTAGAATTTATAAGCATATTTTATATTCCCGTCGCATGCGGCGCTGCGTCGACGCATCCTTAATTGAAATTTTTATTCCGGCGCGCGAAAAACTCGCTCGATCGACGGCGAGGAGCGGCCGCGATCGGTTTCTGCGCGCTCGCGTTTTGAAATTCAGATTGATCCGTTAACGGTTATATTTACCTAGAAGTCCGGCGCGCGTCGGCCAAAGAAATCGCCGAACCGCAGAGTCGGCGCGGATTAATAACCGACTCCGCGACGATCGGCCATTCAAAACTCGATAATCGATCGGGCTGAGATTTATCGCCTTTTATTGATTCGAAGAAAAAAACAATATGCACGGATTAATTCACCTAACCTAATCTAACCTAACCTAACCTAACCTAACCTAACCTAACCTAACCTAACCTAACCTAACCTAACCTAACCTAATCTAACCTAAACTAAACTAATCTAACCTAACCTAATCTAATCTAATCTAAACTAGACTAACCTAACCTAACTTAATCTAAACTAACCTAACCTAATCTAATCTAATTTAACCTAACCTAACCTAACCTAACCTAACCTAACCTATCATAATATATCCTAAATTAACCTATAAATCAAAATGTTTAAAATGTTTCTGACGTATCTGACTACATTGACGGCTATAACTGAAACATAACCTCTAAATATCACTAGAATATTAACTTAAGTGTGTCGCAATGTTGCTAGTGTTGGATAGGTTTAATCTAAATGACAATGCTGGTGTTTGATGTTAATCATATTCACCCACCGTGTGTGCTGTCTTTGATGTTTTCTCGTGGTTTTTCCCGCTTGCGCATGCGCGCGCATATTTATCGCCGTGATGCAATTACGATCATCATACTTTACTTAAGTCGCATGAAAAATTAACAACCAATCGTTGCGCAACGCGATTGTTCGCCTCCGAAGTTTCGCTTCGACTTCGATGAGGCAACTTTCGCGCAAAGTGCAAAATTTTGCTTCGAGAATGAATTTCGACCGAATTTTAATCGAGTCGTTATTAATTGTTAAACATCGAAAACGCATTTGCGATTTCTATTCCTCTTTCTTGGCAAAAAAAAGAAGCCACGTCACTTCTGACGTGACTTGTAACAAAACTGCTCTTTACTCTGTCAACTAGCGCCATCTGTGACAACCACAATTACGACGAAGGCGCAGTTCGGTATTAATTAATTAAATCAACTGTAATTCAATGATCCCGAGCTGCACCCGACCACGATCGTTAGCGCGATCAGCGCTAACAGTAAGTTATGTCGGCTTATGTTAATTCAATTTATCGAATCGATTAACTTCGATAATTGGCCAATTGTCATGTCAAACGAGAAGGCAATCGGCTCCCCGATGCGGCGAGCCCCCGACGCGAGGCGGCCGGTTAGTTGAAACATCAACCAGCAGTTCTTCGGGGCCTCTAAACAGTTGGCGCCGTCGTTGTAAACTGGCCGTAACGCAATGCGGTTGCTTCGGAAGGAAGAAGGGTCCGGAGGAGCGACGCGGAGAATGTTTTGACATATTTTTTTCGGTAGGCGCGACGGGGGAACATATGCTGGAAGGTGGGTGGCTTTGCATAATTGAATAAAACTTATTATAGGGGTGCATAAGGGGTAGATAAACTGTACGGCATCACCAATTTCAACTTTGAGCGTCAATAATTTGGAAACTATGAAAGGTAATTGATTCAAATTAAGCACACTGCACAAGTATCGATTAATTTAATTTCTTGGAGAATTTCGTGGAAAAATATCGGAAAATAGTGTTTTTACAGTCTGTCAAAGAAATATTTCAAGGAATTTCCATTTGTGTCTATTTTTGGACAATTTCGCAATAATTATCCGACCCAAACTCGTACTATCAAACGAATAAGGAAGTTTGAAGAACTTTGATGGTTCATATCTTCATAATTACTCCTTCATATACATCTAAACAATCTTCGGAAATAATACCAAACTTATATGACACCTTATGACGTCAATTTTCATCAATTTATCAGTTTTACCATCAAAAGAATAGGGAAATTCCAAATTTGAAGGTTCATATCTCCAAAATTACTTGTCCAGAAGTATTTAAATTAAGCATCTAAAAAGAATGGTTAATTATTTATAACTTTTCACAATTTCACGTTGAATTATTGGAAAATAGAGATTTTATACTAATTTTAAGGAAGAGTTACACAAAATCTCAACTTTTCTTACTTTTACACGATTATTCCAAAACCAATCGATAAAACTTACCCAAATTTTAAATAAACAAACAAGAATGCTCCTACATAACCCAACAATCTTCGGAAATAATTTCACAATAAAATATTACAAAATACCAATTTACATGACGTCAATTTTCGTCAATTTATTTTTACTATCAAGAGAATAAGGAAACTTCAACTTTGAAGGTTCATATCTCCAAAATTACTTGTCCAAATAAATTTAAATTAAGTACCTAGGTAGAACGTCTAATTATTAATAACCTATCCAAATTTCAGGTAGAGACATTGAAAAATAGCGGTTTTATGCCAATTTAAAGAAAGAGTTACAAAAAATCTCAACTTTTCTTACTTTTACACGATTATTCCAAAACCAACCGATAAAACTAGCCCAAATTCTGTACAAATAAACAAGAATGCCCTTACATAACCCGGCAATAAAATTTTATAAAATACCATCGATTTATGACGTTTCAGAAGCTCAAGCTTGCGTATTTACTGTAAATAATATTTCAATCAGAAAAGTAAAGTGATTACAATTTTTGGTTGTCCATATCTTAAAAATTACTGGTCCAAATTCTTTCAAATTAAATACCTAGTAAGAGCATCTAATTGTTTAAATCCTGCTGAAATTTCATGCAAAAATATGGCAAGTCACAGTTTTTATTGCAAATTAAAAAGAATATTACAGAATTCCATACCTTCTAGACATTTTCACGTTAATTCCAAAACCACTCGATAAAAATCGCTCAAATTCTGCACAAATAACAAAAACACCCTTATTTACTCCCACAAATAATTACACAGGAAAACGTTATAAACCACCGCCATATTAAAATATCTAAACTAAACTTCTCGTCGAAAAATCGCATTTAAAGCGCTCGGACGTCGGAGCAGAGGGTGCAAAGATAATTTACATGTCACATCATCGCCCCATACGGGCATTATCAATCCAGGCGATCAATTCCACCATTAACCAAGCCATCAAACCCTATTAGAGAGTCGATTTCATGAATTGTCCACATGCCATTCCGAAATTAACTAAATTCCAACTGCCGCTAATTGCGAGCGTGTGAACGCACCGCGCCAGCGGCGACCGGCGTCGCCAACGATAAGTCGTATCGGAAGATGGCTCCACGCTCGCGAATCTTCCGCAAATTCCGAAAAACTTTCCAAACGCCTGTCCCACGCCGCCGAGCGCGTTCCCGCGCGTTTCTCCCGGCCAAATTCGCGGAAAACATGTGTTTGCATGTTCGCGTCTCTCGCGCGCGATCAGAAAAACTCGACCGATTAATTGCGCGCGCGCGCGCGGCGCGAAGATGCACGCCGTAGATGGGGCCGTGCGCGAAATCCTCTCGACGCGATTAATTATATATTTCATTTATAGATAGAAGTCGCGCGCGCCTGCGCGGCAGCTCGGCCGCATTAGCGACTTTTTGCGCGCCTCTCGCTCGCGCGTTAATTTTCATCTCGCCGCCAGGAATAGTTAAGCCTAACGCGACGCGGAGAATGCGGCACCCACTTAAGTCTTAAGTCACCGCTCGCTTTGCGCGCATGCGTCTCGCGGCACGACCGAAAACATCGGTCCGCGCATTGATTTGTTCGACATCGCGGCGTTTTTTGCGCTTCCAGTCATCGATATGCGTCAGCTCGGAGCCGCCGATCAGGTTTTTGTGGAAACCCGCGCGCGGCCATATTTAAATGACGCACGCCGGACAAACCGACGCGCCATCTACGGCGCGCCTGGAAAGTCGAAAACCTAAACGGCGCGCCGTTCATTTGCATAAACACGCTCGTTAGCCGCGCGCGGGCGCAGATGATTAATTAACGCACGCAATTGCGGCGACGTTGCGCGCGCCGCAAAAGTGTGAAAATGATGAAGCTGCCGGCGATTTTAATATTTCACGACGCCGCGGCGTCGGCGAGGACCGACGAGCACAATTGGTAATTAGAATAATTCGCCGCGATTTAAATAAATAAATAAATAAGCGCGAACGCGGTGGAATTAAAAGCATTATTGCGCGGAATGTAATTACGGCCGAAGATATGCATCTCGAGATGGTGGGAGTGCAGGCCATAAAACTGTTTAGTGTTGCGAGGTGTCTTGAGTGCGTTGTTCGCGCATGCGCATTAAAAACAGTGCAGCATTAGCGTATGAATATTTACGAGAAATTAGTTTGGCCCAGGACATGCGCGCTTAATTGTTTTCGTGTAGAAATGGGAGAAACGTTGATTTGATAATTTTATTCGTATTTATATTCACGTTTCGATATGTTTGAAGATGACTTAAGTCAATTCTTGGCACGTGCGCTTTAAAAAGGCAATCTTAGATATGCGCGTGCGCAGACAGATATCGCAGATGTTCATGGAAGTGTTCGCGCATGCGCATTAAAAATAGCGTTGGCCCATGTGATAAATTGTTTTGGTGTGAAAGTAGGAAAAAATTTGATTTCAGTCATTTGCATGCGCACTAGATTTAATGTACAAAATATGTCTAAATAAATGTATTCCCATATTCATAATCATGTACCTAAGCTCTTTGCGCATGCGCACTATAGAAAACCATGAACGTAACCTCAAACCAGAAAAAAATATATTTTCAACTAAAAATTACTAAAATAAGTGTCTAAACACAAAAGTACGCATTCCGAATCATTCGCGCATGCGCATTGAACGGCCGAATTAATAAGTTTAACCTCGCAAACGCCGAAATACAATTCGAATCGCGCACAAAAAGCACAACGCTTTTAATTGCGCTCGCGAGTATGGCACGCATGCGCGCCGCGATGTCGATCCGAAAACACGTATGAGCGCGAGCGGCTGAATAAAAACCGTAATAATTGCATGCGTTATCGACAGCGAAGATCATATTCGAGCGGAATAAATTTGCCTTCGGAGCGATAATTTCCCTAAATAATTGCGGCAATAAAATGTGCGTCCGCGCACTCGCGCGCGCATGCGCACGAACGCTGTTTCGATGGCTGCGGGCCGTAATTGCTCGAAAATTTACCTAAAATTATCGTCCGCGCAATAAAAGAAATTAAAACGAGTTTAATACATTTCGGGCACGGGCGCGCTCGCAAAGCGGCGCGGATAATTACGGCCGCGACGATTTGAATTTTACACGATCGAGGCGTGCATGATGGGCATTAACGCGCTGGAAAAAAACCGCGGCTGTAATGGAATAACATATAAATTAGAGAAAAAGAAGCAAACGCACTCGTAAAACGTCCGAGCGCGCCTCAATTCGCGCGGCTCTTAACGTGCAATTTGTTTGCATTTTTATTATTCCGCACTCAATTCGGCGAGCGGGCGACGGCGGCGTCGGAGGGACTTCTCGGAATGCCGCGCCGCAATTATTTCACGTAATCGGCAAATAGCGCTTTTTATTATTAATTATTATTAGGTGCTTCGCGCCGTGCGTGGCGAATCTTTTAATATCGCCGACGACACGTTCGCGCGCGGCGCACGGCGTCGCACAGCTTCGACGCAATTAAAACGCCGAGCGAACGCGCTCGGCTGACATTTTCCCGACGTCGCCGCCATTGTGCGCGCCGCGCGAACGGAAAAGCGCGAAAGGACTATTCAAAACGGCCGCGCGGCGCGCTCCGACCGACGGAGTCGATTGTAAACTCGCTCGATGTGTATTAATTCGTATGTTTCTGGTTCGATGCATTCTATACATTATTGGACAATCGCACGAGTTGTCAATTCGATCGAAAAGTCGAGAAAACAGACATATGGTTTGACGCAGATCGGACAGTAACTTTTTGAAATAGCAAACAATAACGAAACTGAAAAATGCTATAAACAGTCCGATCTGCGTCAAATTATATATGTCCGTAATCAGAATTAAATTTC
>JARRAA010018657.1:0-15757 GCA_030557295.1 Ecitodaemon sp. MM-2014 | reverse complement strand
CATGCATCGGTGGGTTGCGTTGGCCGCGTAGGTGTTGGCGCCTCAGTCCAGGAGGTTTTTTAAAACTTAATTATTGCTTGATTAAATAGGAAGAGTCGAAAGAGGAAGGTGGGATATGCTCTGGTGAACTACAGGAATTGTTCTGGTACTGTTGTACATACGAATATTTTCGGTTTTAAATAGAAATTTCAAAGTTTCAGGCTGGACGATTAATTGTTTTAATTCATGTAAATATTGTTTGATATCTTGGAGTGATCACAGCATTGTTTCGACTTAAAATGTTTAGTATTCTTGAAGTTCTGATTTAAAATAAAATTGGATGCGTTTTGTCAAACTTTTGTTTTTACAGACGTTTAGCACCATAACTCAAAAAGTATTTGTCCGATTTTATCAAAAATTTCAAGAATATGTTCCACATTAGTTTCTTTATAATTAGCAAGATTTTAAATTTATTAACACGTATATTATCTTACCTTGTAGCAGAAAATTAGGGAAACATTGATGCAATCTTGTCCATTTTTAAGAAAAAATTCATAACTTCCGTAGAAATCAAAATTTCACGATAAATATACGTCATGAAGAAGTGGTAAGTGTAAGAAAGAATATTTCTGGTTGATTTTAAAAATCGGATGACCCATTTCAAACCGAGGAAGAATGTCATTGGTGACTCACAGCAGTTGTAATAGCCGAGTATTAATGTGTTATGGGTTGCCTATACTTTGAATATAATGTTTTTCAACTGGAAAATACTCTAGCAGGTTTAAACATAGTCTTAGAAGGTGTTAAATGTATTTTTAAGTTAAAATACATTAACACGAGGTAAATACTTCAATGTTGACGTTTCAAAAGCTATTTATGGAAGTTTATAAGAATTAAACACGTGCTGTGGGTTGCCTACATTTTAAACGTAACGATTTTAAGGAAGAAAGGACCTTAACAGGTTTAAAGAATGTCTTGGAACGAAATAAAATTGCTGTTAAGTTAAAATAAATTAATTAAATCAAAATTTCACAATAAATATACGTCACGTGTAATAAATAATATTTCTGGTCGTATTTACAAATCGGATGACCCAATAGCTCAAAATCGGGTTGTACTTTATGCATCGTTGCATATTACGCCCTCTATCTGCCCTTCTTCATCACTAAAATGTCCTAATAAAAATAGGGACGTTTCTCAAAAAACGTGCATCTTTTTGTGAAAAGTTTACATCAACTTCAACTTCCGGAGAAAACAACTTCTAAATTTCCAATTCACATATTTAGCGCTAAATTCCAACCAAGCCACTTTCAATTTCATTGCACATAATAAACCGCAATCAACCGACACGAAAATACACCGCGTCGACCAGAAAAGAAGTGCCTGTTGCGTCTGCCCTTTATTTCGCCTCTTTTGTGTGTCAACTCCTCGCGAACGTGCGCGCGCGCTCGGCGGTCAAGAGGTGAAGGTGCGTAGAAGAAAAGAACAAAACGCGAAAAGCCGAAGGAGAAAAAATTGGAAGCCGATATTAACAGCTCGCAGACGAAACAATGCCGGCAGTAAAAAGCGACAAGCCACGAACAATATACGCGCGAGAGGAAAAACAAACCGCCTCGTAAAAAAGCATAATAGAATAATCGAATGAGCGCCGGGCCGGGCGGAGAGTGAAAGAGCGCGGCGAATAAATTTATGCTTGACCGGCGCGAGCACACGCGCGCCGGAGAAAATGCGTGGACAAAGGGCCGCAAGACGTCGTCGTGAGGCGGCTCGCGGGCGCGCGCGCGCGCGCGTGTGTGTGCGAGGTGTGCGCGGGCAGCGAAAGAGTGAAATCAAGTCCCGGGTCCCCGCTGGACGCGCGCCGGTCGAAGAGAAACCTGTTCTCGCTCCCTTGGCGGGTCGCAGGTTGGCGGCCGCGACCGCCGCGCGCGCAATGGAACAAGTGAGTTATTTTGCCGGACGTTATAACGTATTGTCTGCGGGTCGCGAGCGGCGAGACGGAGATTTTCGTGTACGGGCATGTCCTGCGCGAGATTATTCGCTTGTCTTTCGTCGAACCGCAGTTAGAAGCAATGCGCAAAGTCAATAAACTCGATTCGAAAGCATCCGGAGTCAATAATTCAGTGGTTTGCTGCGTTTTTGACTTGCTCTCTCTCTGCATGAACTTGCAACACGAGTCAGAACAAACTTAACCTCACTTATGATCTCCCCAGTAACAGTTTTAACAAATAGATATTTAAGAATTGTATAATCCTTAATGTAAAACTCCTAAACGGCTTACGCAAAGCAATAAAACCCTTATATCGCCTTAATATCATTTTCTGTAAGTATCCTTTTGTGATACTAAGTTTTGTTGCGTTTTAACCTCACTTCCAATCTACCTAGTACCATATTTAATCATAGAAACTAATCTCGTGCATGTTGGAATCCGAACTCAATTATGAGCTACCCAATAACTGAAAAAAATAAAGTATTGTGTCCTTAGCCTAACCTAACCTCACCTAAAATGTTAATTTCAGGGTACAAAAACACCAATAACGTCATAATATCATTTCCTGGACGTATCCATTAGTTTTATTTGGTGTTTCATGTTTAAACCTCATTTCTAGCCTACTTAGTGCTGTACTTAACACTAAAAGAAGGAGCGAGGTAAATCCGAGGGGGTTTAACCTCATTTATGATCTACCCAGTAACATTTGTAGCTGAAAATTAAAGATTTGTATAATTTCTAACCTACCATAATCTAAAATGTCAATTTCAACCCCTATCCTCTAGTATTCTATAATATTTTAACGTTATAACCACGTACTGAAACTTAGAAGAAGCGAAATGAATTTTAAGAAGTTTAACCTCACTTATGATCTATCAAGTAACATATGTATAAGAATGGAATAATTCCTAACCTAACCTAACCTAAAATGTTAATTTCGAGGCATTAAAACGTCACAGTATGCATCTTTTAGGATTCGTTAAAATGTTAACGTTTTAACCTCACTTCTAACCTATTTAGTACCATATTTAACCCTAGAGACTCGTCTCGTGCGTTCCGTGAACTAAAATAAGGAAACAATTTAGGAAAAGTTTGCAAATTGCGCCGCGCCAGATCGAAAGCACGATTTTTACTCATCGTCTACGACTGCGTCGTTTTCGTCGTCGAGATTATAACATAACGGCACGCCGGGACGATATATTCCATAACACGCCGTAACCGAGAGCCGGAGCAGCGCAATAATAATAATGGCCGACTAGAGCCTCGCAGAATGGTCCGTATCAAGATGGAAGAGCGCGAAACCGCGTTCGCGTTTCCACGTCTCGCTGACATCGACGACACCCGCATCGTTTCGCCGGCGCGATGTATGCAACTTTCGTTGCGTTACTTACGCCAACAATGGCCGACCACTTTTGAGGTTATGAATATTTATTAAACGCTCTTTTCGCGAACGAAAGTAGAATGCAGCCGGGGACATTCGAAAAGTCGGCCTCCGCGACGTCTGGCGCGTTCGAGTCGTTCGACGCATTGTAAATTGTAATTCTTTTAAATTAACGAGCAGGTCGGAATACCCGCGGGCCGCTGTGGTGAAATTCGTGGCCTTTCGCGTGTGCTTTCTTCGTTTCTTCGCCTCGTCAGTTGTTCGCTTCTTGATTTCGGTGTTTATAAGTAGCCGAATGAAGACATGAAGCCAAGTCAATATTGGCTCACGAAGTTTACAATATTTTACGGCATTTGCGGACAATTCTAGGTTAATGATAGGTTATGTTAACACTCGGACGGTGGACACACCAAAAATTGGTCAAGAATTGAAGTCGTGCCAGCCAGCCGTTCCCATTATTCATGTCTCTTGGTGTTCTGGTTCTTTCTTATTTTCTGCTGCTTCTAGAAAGGTACAAAAGGGAAAGGTGTAACCGAGGCACGAGTAAAAGATACCAGCATGATATCTATTGATGAAACAGCCATAGAAAGGTTTCTGTTGATCCATTGTTGTGATCCTCGAGCGGTTTAACCTAAAAAAATGGCGCATTCACTTTTCCTCTATCTAGTTACCATGGTCTTCACATTTCCACAAAGTTGTCAACTGTTTCGACGCTATTCTACAAGTTTGTAACTGAGAAACCTCATATATTGTTATCTAACACTAGAAGAAAGTCTTTTCCTAATTCCTTCTTTCTATTGTGTCGAAAAATG
The DNA here is from genome assembly GCA_030557295.1 of Ecitodaemon sp. MM-2014. NCBI lineage: Eukaryota > Metazoa > Arthropoda > Insecta > Coleoptera > Staphylinidae > Ecitodaemon > Ecitodaemon sp. MM-2014. The sequence goes on along the minus strand of JARRAA010018657.1, from coordinate 11,598 downwards.
ACTTAAAAACATTTCTCTCTTTAATTATAACCGTTATAGCGATTGTAGTTATTTCGCTAAGCTGTACTGGTATTAAATAATATATAGAAAAACCGTAAGTTGCATCAGATGATAGTCGTATCACTGATTCACGCGCGCATGCGCCTGTGAACGCTGAAAGATTCGCGTGTTTCACATCATTCGCCATCAGTTACACATTGTTGTGTGCAAGACCATCTTACCGTTCTTATTATGTGCCGTATTCTCACATCCACTGGATTCACACATCAACGTTGAGTCTTTTTTGCGCGTTTTAACAACTGCGATGACGTGTCTTGTTCAACGCGCAGACGCGCCGCTCGTCCGCGCGCTTCACATGGGATTGAATGCGATACGCGGCGCGCGCACTCGCATTTAAATCCAGGTAAGGCACGCGCGCGCGCCGCGCGACTGCGCGTCGATCTAGACTCTCAGCGATTACGTTTCGTTTCGTCTCGTTTTTGTGCGTTTTAACATGTTTAGACGAACTTTTTCACCAAAACACGCATTATGAGATCATCATTATTGCCATAATATATAAAATAACTCTCTCATTCGCAAGAACTACAACAATTTTAAGTTAAATTCCTTAAATTTCGATTTCTTTCCTTCTGAGATTGAAAGAATTGCACAACTCAATTGAATGTTATTGTCATACTTTTAGTTGTTAATAATTAAGTACTCGACGCGCCGTCGCTCCAGGAAACATTTACCGTTCGAAGTTGCATAATGAAAACGCGCAATTATAAATATTCTAGATTTATCGCCGATCGGATTGTCAAGACGCAGGCTTGAAAGTTGAAATTCCTTGGCGCGCGGTGTCATAATACCAGCTTAACATATTTTACCGCGTAATTAACTATGATACCACTCTTATAAGCGTATAAAACTAATTAACTCATTTTATATGATTTTTTTCCTAAGTAGAGGGAATTAAATAATCAAATGCATTTAAGAGTGTTTTAATTCGTCTTAAATTGTCTAAAACGTTCCCAAATCGACTTGAACATTCCATAATTATTTAATTTATAGTCCAATTCATTGTGGAAATGATGACGTGGAGAATTTTCATGGCCGACATTCAGAAGTACCGTTAGGCAACACACTGCACACTTTTATTTACCTAATGTCGATAAGGTCACTTGCTTTAAGGCGGACGTGCAATTCTCCTACAATGGCAAATAGAATAAAGACACGCTGATGGGTTAAGGATGTTCGGAGTGGATTCAAAAGCATCCGGGTGCATATTTCATAATGAACGAAAGCGTGGTAGGTGCTTGGATTATGAGCGGGAGACAATTATCGACGGGGAAAACATGACGCACGGTTTCCTGATTGAAAAGTTGCATACATAACCAGACATAACCTTGCATAATGGCGAAATGATTAAATTCAACTTGCGGTGCTGCATATTCATTACGCATTTTTACCTTTTTACTCTTCTCTGCTTCTCTCTCCCACATCCGCTCTTTAGGTTTATTCTCTAATTTTTCGTTTGTGTTATGTTTTCGTTTTTATTTTGTTTTCGCGTCGTGCTTTGCTATCATTACCGCCGAGAATAATGGCGCACATGTTCGACGCGCTTACGTAAGACTAGAAGTCTCGACGGCTTATTGTCCGCAATGCGATGCGCATCCGCAAGTATCTTGTGCATCTGATCCTCTCGCGTTTGCGCAAAATGCACAATTCTATTCAACCGCACGTAGGAGCGCGAGCCTATTCCGATCGCGGGCATTCTTCGCGACGCGTCGCGTCGCGTCGGAGAGCAGAGGCCGCAAAGACGTTCCCATTGCATTTTCGTCTGTCGCTCTTTGTTTTCTCGCGTCGTTCGCCGCTTCTCTTGCAACGTAATGCTACACCGCGCAGGTTACAATGTGACCGCGCTGGTAGTCGCCTCACGACGCTGATAATTAAGCGAATCCTAGTGGTAACGTCAACAGAACGTGATCTTAACAGGTTTAATTAAATGTGGATCATGACTGCACAGATTCTATGTTTTATACATGAAACGTGGCCAGGAATAGGTTATGACTGAGGTTAGAAATTGAGAAGACGTCAAAACGCTTCGACACAGTTGAAATATTGTCCTGAAATATGTCGAAATTTGCGAATTATTTTCTCCGAAACTAATCTATCGATTGACTTGATCTTTCCACTAAAATATTGCGCATGTTTTTAGGTTTGCTGTTGTTATTTTTATTGGAACATTTAGTTGTGAACAAGGATAGATAGATGGCGTTAAAAGGAACGTTGCATAGAATTGCAATAGAAACTTGTGGGCACGATTTTGACCATTCCAATCGGTTGATTTTAAAAAGCGAGGTGGCGTGCTATTTCTTATACTTCTCACTCTACCGTGACTTATTTTTATTGGATAAAATTGATTATTGCGGAAGTTATGAATGTTTTTCTTCAAACGCTCGGTTTTGGAGCAAAAGTTCTGTTTTTAGGTGGTGTAGAAACGGTAATATGCATTGCAGCACAATAAAAATGTGCCAAATCATAGAGAAATTAACGCGGAACATAATTATAAAAGGTTTACGACAATCGGTTAAGTAGATTTTGAGTAATCGTGCAGAACGTCCGCAAAATTATTAATTTTAAAACGTTCCATTCAATGATACCAGATGGCGTTACGAATCAACGAAGCGCCAAAATTCAAAATCTTTTACACATTTCTCCTGAAATTCTTCTGTGACGATGATTACAATACATTAAACAAATGAATTAAGACTGACTTTCGTTCCCCCATCAACGCGTAAGATTTCAGACAGTCGGAGCCATTTTTTGAGCGATTTGTTTTCAAGAAATAAATGACATAATATCATCGAACTCGAGTCGATTACGCGTTTCGCGTTCGCTCAACTTCACTCTTTCCTCGTTCCCATTCACCATTTGGCGTGTGCCGCGCGCTGCGCTCACGAATTAATGAATTCACCTACATCGCCTACGTTCGCGCTCGCACACATCGTCCGCAGGAATTTGAAAACAAGTTTGTTACACATTCGCAGACGCGGCCGTTACGCGCATTGTGTTTAACACGAGCCGCGATTGCGTGGCGCTGCATTGCTGTCCACTTATCCATTAAAACGAAATTCCGTCTCGCGTTGTTTACTCTCGTTTTTATTTACTTTTTTTATGTTGATTAGCGCAATCGCGAGCGCCTTTAACTCGCCGCGCGCACGCGAATGCCTCAATAATTGCGGCACATAATTATCACAACTTCGCCTACTTAAGCCTAATCGCGAATTACTGAAATGGGCGTAAATTTAAACGAAGACAAGCGAAGTTATTACGCGGTTCGTGCTTCGATTGCGCGTTCACATCGCTCGCGTTTATCGCTGTCTGTCGACAAGATGGCGGTGATCTAGATGATTTCACGCTCACAATGGCGTTATCTCCGAGTGTCGCTCGCGCAAAATTGCCAATAAACCAAATTGAAACATTGGAATTATTGATATGCAGCCGGCAGGCCGAGGCTCGAAGGCGCTCGCAGCGTGTTTTCACTTTCGATTCGAGTCGTTCGATGATGCACTCTTGCACTCGACGCTCGGCCATGAACCAAACAAGTCACACTACGCGCGACGCGCATGCGCACGCGCACAATCACGAATCATCCTCGAAGGTTTCCTCCGACCTCTCGACCACTTAGCATCCTTCTAGGTGGATATTACCATTTGTAAAAGCAATAATAACTTTAACCTCTTGCTATGAACTGTTTTAGAAATAATTTGCGTGACATAACCTACATAACCTGAAAAATCGAGCGTGGAATCTATAAATCAATCTATTTCGCTAATTAATACAATTTACTAGTTAATTAGAGACGAATAAAAAAGTAAAAGTTAATTATTACTTTTATTCAATTTAGATTGATCGTTTTGTCTGGCAATTTCGGATATTTCTCAGGCAACGTCCTTAATTAAAAAAATTACGTCGTGCGCACTTTCCAATAGTTGTAATTAGGTGTCTTGTGCGACGTGATCGTGCGCCTTGCGCGCGCGCAATGCTACATGCGTCATATGGAGTGCGCGCGGGCTCGACGCGCCTTTAAACGCGTGTTGAAGCGCGCATGCGCGCGGCGCATAGCGCGTTGTTCTGTACTGCGTCAGCTGCGATATTAAAAGTTGTTTAAACGCTCAGGACGACCTTCCAGCACGCTTAAGCTGTTCCCAATCAGTCAATAATCAAATTACAAGCCATTACAAAATTGCGAACTATTACTAATGGTTCTTGCTCGCAGCTAAAGGTTAAAAATAAAAACTAAAGAATCGTTTGGTTCTCTTGCAGACTTGAAAGATGGACGCGGATAGTAGCTACGGAGGTAGCGACACTGCCCAAGACTCGACCTCCGGCCAGGATCACAACTCGTCGATGGACGCCACGCCGAACGGCGTCGCGCCCGCCACGGGCGTCGACAATCATTACTATCACAAGAACGAGATTCATCTCAACGTCAATTACGACGAGACCGATCGCCATCATCCCGCGGACGACGCGCCGCGTCTCCCGCACTACAAGTCCACGGCGAACCTGAACATCAGCGACGACGACAACCACCTCAAGTACAGCAGCACGAGCCACCTCAACGGCACGCCGAAGGGCAAGCACATGCCCGCCGGCCTGGACAATCCCGGCTTCCAGGAGGACGAGAAGTCCAACGGGGACCTGAACGTCACGCTCACGTCGCCGAGCAAAAAGGACGAGCGCATGGCCGAGGCGATCAATCTGGAGCTGATCAACCTGAAGCCCAACGGCAAGGACGTCACCGGGCCCTACGAGAACGGCGTCTCGGCGATTCCCTCCAAGAAAGAGACTGACGTCGAGATCGGCAATCCGTACGACGAATACTTCGTGCCAGTCAACGAGCATAGAAAGTACATGAGGTGAGGTTACCATTCGCCGAAACTAGGAGAGGACTTAAGATGTTTATTGATACTAATCGACGATCGTGTCAAGAGTACAGCCGGAATAAATAGAAAGCTTCGATGCTAAGTTTTAAGTAAATACGATTGTGAAAGTACAGATGCGCGTAAAAACAGTCGAAATTTACGATGAAGTGCATTTTTGTGGGGGAGTGATGTTTAGCAAGTTTTGATGAAGTCATTTGCGCTTTTTGCAAAGTTTTTTTTGGATATTACTCGATTTTAGTCGTTTTAGGGATTTTCCCTAGACAATTAATGCAACGGGGCGGCCATTTTGATGTGGGAATTCGTGGCAGTAAATTCGTGCAATAAAATTTTGAAATACACTTTGAAAGTGGTGCAAAACTGTTTTTATGCGTTTTTTGAGGTTACTAATGGTTTTTAGTGATTTTACTGACTATCTAGGTAAATTAATGATATGTGACAGTTATTTCATTTTAGAAACTATTGCTAGTATGCTGTTGCAATGAAATATTGAAATATTTGACAAAGTTTTGACAAACTTTGAAAGTGCAGCAAAAAAATGACTTTCTAGGGAAATCCATGATATATGTCACCCATTTTGACATTCTCCGAACTGTCACTGCATAATTCTCGCATAAAATTCAAAGATTAATTGCAATTCGCATTTCGAAAGTGCGAAAAATGCGAACGCTATCTCTCCGCCGGCATCGCGTCGGCCCGATGCCCGACAATGAGCAGATGCGCTCTTCGCCAGTTTGCGAAGTCCGCTCTTCGATTAACAATCAAAGGGAAAGTCAAGACCGCGGCGATTCGTTCGACGCTATCGAAATCGTCGAAGAGCTCTCCGATTCCCCGGAATCGTCCGCATCCTCTCGTTCGCCACGCAGGTTTTCGCCGTCGAAATGCTCGGCACAGTTTAGTTGCAAATAAATTTCGAACCGACGCAAACCGAAACCTATTAACGAACTTCTGCTTCAGTTCGTTGCGCTCGGGCAGAGCGAGGAACAGCGTAACGTTTGCTGATCCTTGCGATATAAAAATGGAGCCAGGCGGACGTGCGCAGCCGGACAAATCAGGCGTGGACGATTGCGGTCGTTCGCTGACCGATCCCGAATGCGGTGTGATGGACTATGCCGAATGGCTCACTTCCATGCAGCAGCAATGGTACTGATCCGCTTCATCCAACCCCCCCTTTTCTACTACTCGCGCAAAACAATAATTAACCCCATGCGATTTGTCAGGGCGCTTGCATTCCTAACGCGATGACGGGTGCTGGTGCAGGCGGATGAGGATTGGTACTACTTTGCTGGTGCATAGGTTGTGTCTCATCATTTTCGCATTGTGTTTTTCTTCCCTATACGCATATGCTTCAAGCCGCCATTTTGTCATGAGCAAGTGCGAAGGAGTAAAACGTTGCGTTGTTGTTAACAGGGGCGAGAAGCTGTACATCACTAAAGACAAACGTATCAAAACCAATTGGAACAAGAGGATCTGCTGGGGTATCGCGATCGCCGCCATTGTGACCGCCATTATCATCGGCGGCATTTTGATTGGAGGTTAGTTTCACCGCATCATTCCTGTGTCGATGGCAAGCATGTTAACGTTGGCATTCTTTGTGCAGCCGGGGTGATAAACGAAGATCAACCGTACCCGACAAAGGAAGTCACCGCTAGGAAACTGAATGACGACGAAACACCCAAAGCAGCCGGAGGATTCCTCTTCGGCGCTGGGGGTGTCTCCAGCACGCCCGGCATGCCCACCAGCACGCTACCGACCAACATACCAACGGACACGACGATGATTCAAGGTACGATCGATTCGGGTTCATTGCATTGTCAATATCATCGCGTGTAATTGACAAATTGGTCGCGATTGTTCGGGCGTTGCTAACGAACTCTTTGTTGTTGTTCTTCGCAGTGCCGCACGCGCTCGAATCGCAGATGACAATCGACAACATGCAATTCCAACCGGAACTGGCGTTCGCCGGCACCGAGGAGTTTAAAGAACTCGCCGCCGATTTGGAGAAGCACATCAAGGACACACTGTTCACGCCTGAGTTTTTGGCGAACAATGATGTAGACCTCAAGGTTGTGGAGTTCTCTTCCGGCAGCGTCGTCGTGCGATACAGGATCACGTGGAAGCCGAAGATGGGGAACGTGAACATGGACGAACCGATCGATGAGAAGGTGATTCAGGACCGCTTCGCTAGGATGTTGGAGGAGAATCATGGATATTTGGATAAATACCGGGTTGCGCACAATAGCGTGATGTCGACCAGGATTATTGATATGTGCAAGGTTGACAACAATGGCTGCGAGGATCTGTGTGTTTATGACTATGAGCATATGGACTTTGTGTGCAAATGTTCGAGTAACAGGATTTTGTCTGTCGACGGAAAGAAGTGTAACGATATTGTCGAGGAGGATTTCGGGTTTGAACATGAGCATGAGCTGCATGGGTATAGGGAGCATGAGCATCATGGGCATGAACAGCCTGCCGCTGAGCCTGAACCTGAGCCAACGAGCAAACCTGAACCATCGGCTGAACCTGAACCATCAGCCGAACCTGAACCATCAGCTGAACCTGAACCATCGGCTGAACCTGAACCTTCAGCTGAACCTGAACCTTCAGCTGAACCTGAACCATCAGCCGAACCTGAACCATCGGCTGAACCTGAATCTTCAGCTGAACCTGAACCATCAGCTGAACCTGAGCCTGAGCCTTCTTCTGAACCGGAACCTGCTGCTGAACCTGAACCAACGAATGACGGAGATACATCTCCAGAACCAGCTTCAGAATCGGAACCTTCAACCAATAAATCGGAGTTATCCGTCGAGCCATTGCCTACTGCTGAACCAGAACCTTCCGCGGAACCTGAACCCGCTCCAGAACCGGAATCCTCGGCTGAACCTGAACCAGTTCCAGTCGTACTTGAATCTACCTCAACTCCGGAACCTTCAGCTGAACCTGAGCCTTCTGCTGAACCCGAAGCTAAACCAGAGCCTTCTGCTGAACCCGAACCTACTGCTGAACCAGAACCCGAACCAGCTGTAACTGAGCCCACGGAACATTTGCATTTCGTTCCAGTCATAACGCAAGAAGCAACGACGAAAGCTTCCGAGGAAATCGTTCCCCAAGCCGAACCTGAGCCTGAGCCGACTGTGGAACCATCTGCTGAACCTGAACCAACATCTGAACCAGCACCAGAGCCAGAACCTACATCTGAGCCAGAGCCGGAACCGAAAGCAGAGCCTGAACCAGAACCAGAACCCAAATCGGAACCGGAACCCGATTCCACGTTGTCCCCGAATCCAAAACCCAGAAAGAGTAAATTGAATGACAGCGGTGAGGAGACGGAGGTTTTGCCCATTCTGCCATTAGTTACTGAAACTACTCTTGCTCCAGATGTTATTACAACAACTGAGCCATCTGCTGAACCGGAACCTTCAGCTGAACCAGAACCATCTGCTGAACCTGAAGCTACACCTGAACCAGCAGCTGAACCTAAAGCTACACCTGAACAAGTAGCTGAACCTGAAGCTGAACCAACGGCGGAACCTGAGCCATCTGTTGAACCTACAGCTGAACCATCTGCTGAACCATCAGCAGAGCCATCTCCGGAACCATCCTCCGAACCCACTCCAGAACCAACGTCTGAACCGGAACCGGAACCAACGGCTGAGCCTAAAGCCGAACCTGAACCTGTTGCTGAACCTACAGCAGAGCCAGAAGCCCAACCCGAACCTGAAGCCGAACCAGCATCATCGACAGAAGCATCTGGTATAATTTCCCACCTGAACAAAATCATCGAAACCACAAAAATGCCGGAAACAACAACCGAAGACTTTGGCCCAACAATGAACATTGAAGTGAGCATCAACACCTACGCACCAGAAACACACCAGAAGATTCTGGCGGTGGATCCCACCGAAAACGCGAACAACAACGTTGAGGCTATGTCCCCATTCCTCCCCGAGATAGAAAACGACACCCTGGTAAACATTCTGCATACCGGAGGTGAAATACAACAGGATCATGATCAACATGAAAACGAAACGACGACCAGACAAGCTCGTTTAGATGATGAAGAGTTGCCCAAAATTATCCCAGTGGTTGCAAGCAACACCGAAGCTAGTGTAGTAACAACCCTTGGCTCAACAGAAAAGGAAACAAAACAACCAACACTGGAAAATGACGAATTGCATAGAGAGAATCCCTTCGACTTAAACGTAACTGAAGCAACAAGCGTGACAACTCAGGCTTCCAACGACATGGTAACTCGCAACACCGAAGAGACAACCACAATGAAGAAGGTTGAGACCACCCTGCCTTTGGACATATTGAACAACGTCCACAGCAACAGCTTCTTTGGTAATTTGGACATAACCTCGGAGGCTACCACCAAACTTGCAGGTTACGAGCACTTTAAGGAAGTTTCTTCAAGCACAGAAGACTTGATTGCCATGGAGACGACTACCTATGGTACAAAGAACAAGATCTTGATGGAGGGCGAAAGTACCAAGGCAGAGGGAGATTCCACCACCCAAGAGATGATGGAGGTAACAACGGAGAACTTGGGAGAAACCGTGTTTGCCGAATCTATTGACACCGTGACAGAAGTGGTTCAAATAGTTGACAGGACCGACACCCCTGTGGAAGTGTCCAACGAATTGAAGGAAACCACCGTTGTCACGACCCCTCCCACAACCACGACTGGAAAAGCTTACGAGGTCTCCGAGGCTAGCACTGACGAAACGACAGAAGCTGTGATCATCCTACGAAAGGAAACCACAACGGCTGCGATCAACGATTTGGAAAAACTGGACACCGAAGACAAGGACGAGGCTTTCCTTTCGGTGATTCCTCTTCCCAAGCAGATGGAGACGAATAAATACGACAAGAAACGACAGAATGTCGACTTTGACGGCAACAATCTCAACGACATCAGCGACGAGGACCACAACCAGATTGCGGATAAGGTCGAGAAGATTGACAAGAAGGAGGTTAACGAGTTGAAGGAGACCGACGAGGTGTCCGAAGAACCCCTGGACTTGACTACCAAGACGTTTAAGAAGAAGGAATGGCTCGGAGAAAAGAAGAAGAAAATCGATGACGTTCCCACGAAGGTGGAGACAGAATTAGTCAAAGAAGGTTTCTCCCGTTGTGCAACTGGCCAGTTCCAATGCGTCAATGGCACCTCCTTGAGGGACGGAAGTTACTGCATACCGAGAAGCGACAGGTGCGATTCCGTCGATGATTGTTCCGACGCTTCGGATGAAAGCGGCTGCGTCGAAGAAGGCTGCCCAGACAACTTCCAATGCACAAGTGGACAGTGTCTCAAGCGCCATTTGGTGTGCGATGGCATCTTGGACTGTAACGATGGAAGCGACGAAGCTGCCTGTGGTAAGTTTACGTTCAAGCACGAGCGGACTACAAGCAAGCAAAATCTTTATTTCGCGCAATCAATATATCGAAATTTTCTATCAAAATAGGGACCTGGACGTGTCGCTTCGACGAGTTCGCTTGTGGCGACGCCCAGCGCTGCATACCATTGTCGTGGAAGTGCGACGGCCGCGCGCAATGTCCCAGCGGCGACGACGAGCACAACTGCCATCCGAAGGAATGCGGCGACAACGAGTTCCACTGCGTCGAACAGGACACATGCGTGCCGGCGAGTTGGCGGTGTAACGGTCGTGCCGACTGCGCCGGCGACGAGGACGAGAAGCTATGCGGTAAGTTCCGGCGCGGGTTCGTCGGTGGACTTGGCCTCGTCCGGCGTGGCGATCGCCGGGGCTGGTATGGCGATCTCCGGTTGCGGCGAGGCCGGCGCCGGCGTGGCCGCCAAGTCCGACGGATTGACACTATCGACTACCGGTATCACTGGCATCATCTTGGCTTCGGGCGGGACGGGCATCTCTTCCAGCGTAATGGGATTGACGGCCGTTGGCGCTTCCATCGCATTCTCCTTCTCGCCGGCGCTGGGTTTCAGCTCGTTCTGCTCGAAGATCTTTTCGGCTGGCATCTCCATCTCCGGCTTGTTAGCGCCGGTCTCGTTAGTGTCTTCCATTTTTTCTGAATGATCCACAAGAATTTCCGCGTCCGACTTAGATTTTGAACCGTCAAGTTTTTCTAAACGGGGACGTTGACAGCGCTACGATTTCCACGCTTCAAGGAGAACGCGTTCGCTCCGACGAGAAACAAACGTCGGAAACAAAAGCAGTTTCCATGGCGCATGCAATTTTGACGAAGTTTTTCGTATTTTCAGAGTGCAGCGTGGATCAATTCAAGTGCTCCATGGGCGGCGGCTGCATCGACGCTAAGTTGCGATGCGACGGCGTTGCCCAATGCGCGGACTTGTCGGACGAGTGGAATTGCCTGAAGAACGACGCGCCGTATCTGCAAGCTTTGTCCGAGAACACAACATGGCTGCCGGTGTGCGCCGACAACTGGGATCCCAAAATGGCGGACGCGCTGTGTCAATCTATGGGATACGCTGGGGGCGCCCAGATGGAAGAAGTTGACTTAGAAGGAACCTTTGAAGGTTACTATCGCCTGAAGAAAGAGGCGGTCGAGGGACGTGGTGGACGCACCGGCCTTCTAGCTCAATTAGAAAAGACTGACCTTAAATGTGATAAAGTGATTTCAGTTACTTGTCAAGAATACAGTAAGTCTTCATATCCTAACTAGTTTT
>JARRAA010018636.1:0-23122 GCA_030557295.1 Ecitodaemon sp. MM-2014 | reverse complement strand
GGGGCGCGCGCGGCGAGGCGGGGCGGCGCGCCCCCTTCGCCCGCCGCGTGCTCGCCGCGATTTTCGGGCACGCGGACGCCGCAGAAGCGACGACGCAAAGCCGACAAGCGCGTCGAGTGTGTGCCGGTGTGCGTCATTATGCAGAGCGTAATTGCGGTGCGCGCGAACATTGACAAGTGCTCGCGGCTAACTCCGATTGGATAATATGACGATCCGATGGCAGCGCGGATAGGCAAGCTGCTTAGCAGATCCAGGTATGCAACCAAATCAATCGCATCCTCCGAGAAACGCGCGAGGAAATTGACAGTTCGAATATTCATGAGCGAGAATTTACGCCCCGCCCATTCTGCGAAAAAAGCACATATCAATCATCGAATCGGCGCGATATCTGATCGAATTAAGCCCTTAAATTAGATCGCAGGGGTGCGTATCTTGATGCATTCGACGTTGAATTAATTCCCGGCCGCGCCGGGCACACAAAGGCGACTTAAATTAGAACTGCTGCGCGGGGCAATTAACGCGTCGGGAATCGTCGATAAAGCGTGTAAAACGCGCGGCGCGCGATGATGAACGGCGCCCGGCAACCCTTCGGTTTACGGCAATTAATGAGGAAAGTCAGCTGTGTAATCGAATTTCTTTGCCGCCGAGCGACGGCTGGCAGCGCCGCGTTTCGCGCACGCACGGCGAGCGCTTAATGGCAATCGGCTTTCTTCAAATTATAGTAATCGAGAGAGGTCGGGAAATGCGACCGGCGCGAGCGTTCTAGGGAAGGAAATAGAATGCCAATTGAGGAGATTTGCGCTGATTAGGAGATTGGAAGATGCGTAGGGTACGCAGGTACGATTCGTGCTTGCACTTCAAAAAGTGTTTCAGTCAGACAATTGTTTTATTTTCCGTATTATTGCCAAATATTAGAATGTGCGGCGAATGGCTGCGTAAATATTAGAAGTGGACAACTATTGTGTAGTAATAAGTAATGGGCGCTTTGTCGTCCACGTTTTTCGGTTTTTTGCAATAAATGGCGATGAGAAGATCCAGTGGAGTAAAATGTTAGATTATCGTTCACATTTTCATCATTCTAAGTCGAGATGAGAAGTTCAGGAAGGGTTGTTGGAATGTTTTGGGCTGAGTAATAAGTTATGACCGTTTTAACGTCCACATTTTTCGTTTTTCTACATTAAATGGCGATGAGAAGATCTAGTGGAGTCAAATGTTAGGTTGTCGTCCACATTTTCATCATTCTAAATGGAGATGAAAAAGTTCAGGAAGGATTGTTGGAATCGTTTGGGCTCAGTAATAAGTAATGAGCGTTTGATCGTCCACATTTTTCGCGTATTTACAATAAATGGACATGAGAAAATCCAGTGGAGCAAAGTATTGTATTATCGTCTACATTTTCGTCATTCTAAATCGAGATGAGAAAGTTCAGGAAGGATTGTTGGAATGTTTTGGGCTGAGCAATAAGTTATGACCGTTTTAACGTCCACATTTTTCGTTTTTCTACATGAAATGGTGATGAGAAGATCTAGTGGAGTAAAATGTTAGATTGTCGTCATTCTAAATAGAGATGAGAAAAATCAGGAAGGATTTTTGGATTGTTTTGGGCTGAGTAATAAGTAATGAGCGTTTTTTCTGTTAAATAAAAATTCGACTGTTTCTCATCAAATATAACAACAATTTAATCGGTTATGTATTCTCCGCTATTATTGACGATCGTCTGCCACGATTCGACCAGTTTGTCAGTTTGCCTTTGCCAGAAATCGGCCGGTCTAGATTTGAAGTTTACGAGCCAATTTCGGAGGTCCTTTTCATTGCTGAACGTTACGAATGTTAACAAATAACGACCACGGAGTTGTAGCGGAAAAAATTAGCTTTCGAATGGTTAAGGACAATTAGTCAAATTTCCTGCAAATCGTGCGGAGGCAAGTGTTTAGCTGAAACGCTCATTACTTATTACTCAAGTCAATATTTCTGTTTTGTTTTGATTGATACTTCGTTGTGTATAGACATGACACGCTCAAGGATTCTAATTGTAATTAATCTCCTAGATAGATAGATAGGTATAGAATTAGTGATCTCTAGCAACTAATTAGTAATCGAAGCGAAACGCAACTGATTGTGAGTGACTCTTAATTGTTGCGTGCATTGCAATCGCAATGATTTCCTTCGCTTCGTTATAATTTTCTAGTTTCCTAAAACGATGTCGTGTTTGAGCGCTTTTCAAATAAACAAAACGAACGCTGATTGCGAGCGTATAATTAGATTACAATTTGTTAGAATGTAGTAATCCAGCATAAACTAAAATTGATACAAGATAAAAGAGCAATTAATCAGCTTTCCGAATCAGTCAATATTATTAAAACTGATTGATTTGGTCAAGTGATACAGCGCTTTGAAGTATAACAATCACAACTTGTATATCTTCCACTACCTAATTAGCAATTATTTTAAAACCCAAACGTTTTTTAATCAAAATGTGTCACCTACCAAAGGTGCAACATGAGTTCTACCTAAATATTAGAAGTGGACGATGAATTAGGAACAGTTTTCGTTTAGTTTTTATAGATATTTGTTGAAGATGCGAAGATCGTTCGATATCATTGATTGATTGGTATCTAGACTAAATGGATAGATTGAGGATTCTAAAAATCAATTAGTAATTATTAGTAAGTAATTAGTGATCTGTTTAAAAAATGAAGAATAATCAATTACTTCAAGTTTGAATTCCTCCTGATGTTTTGTTCCATGCTAACATATTGGCTGCGATTGTAAACTGTCCGTCGATTGTTAATCGAATCTGGTCGCTGATGAGGTTTTGATTGTCGTACTTAGGAACGATATCGAATTTTTTGTCCCGCATGCAACGTGTTAATAACAGGTGTTTAGTCGATTTCACATAAACTACTCTAGAAATTAACTGTCACGACGCACCCACTAATTTACCCGCAGCACAAAAACATGTTTTTCTAGTTTATTGTAATGAATTACTTTAATAATTTGTTTTATTTATAGATTGCTGCATATTCGATGACAGATCTAGCAATTAATTCCTAATTCATTCACTTGCGGTGCAATTCCTTCACATAAAACTAGTTTGCCGTAAAATTTGTCGTGAAATTACTAATTCTCAACAAACTGAAGTTTTGCTTTTCACATTTTCCCGAAATTTTAGGTTATGTTTCAGTGTTGTCCACAAATTAAAACTTTTCGCCAAAACTGAACATGTTTGACTGACTTTCAGTAGTTGAGCATTGTAATTATGCTGATTTGTACAATTCTCATGATAACTTATGAGTTTCCTAAAATTAATTTACGTTTTCCAAATTTCCGAACGCGAAAACTGAACGCTTTGCCTAAAATGTGATGGAAATTTGTCGGAAACTCCTAAAATAGCACAAAATGTCCCTGTCAAGATACAATAGGAATTGATTATCCCCTAGAACCACAAAATCCACCCTTTTCATGTTGTAGGGAGTAAAACAAAGACGTCTTATCTAACCTAATCTAAACGAACCCAGAATTATTTCCCCTAATCCCCTATTTCCCCTAACCGAACATATCTCAACTTATAAAATTGTTTGAGTTTCCAACTCGGAGACGCCTAACCAAACCTACCTAACCTAACGCAATCTCTTCTAACCTAATATAACCTATACAATCTGTTCACAATTATTATCTAACCCAACTTAACCTAACTTGTTCTAATAAATCAGCTTTCCGAATCTGTCAATATTATTAAAATCGATTGATTTGGTCAAGAGATACAGCGCTTTGAAGCATAACAATCACAACTTGTATATCTTCCACTACCCAATTAGCAATTATTTTAAAACCCAAACATTTTTTAATCAAAATGTGTCACCTACCAAAGGTGCAACATGAGTGCTACCTAAATATTAGAAGTGGACGATGAATTAGGAACAGTTTTCGTTTCGTTTTTATAGATATTTGTTGAAGATGCGAAGATCGTTCGATATCATTGATTGATTGGTATCTAGACTAAATGGATAGATTCAGGATTCTAAAATTAATCTTCAATATAGATAGGTGTATCAATACCTACCTAACTACCCAACCTACCTAACCTAACGCAATCTCTTCTAACCTAATATAACCTATACAATCTGTTCACAATTATTATCTAACCTAACTTAACCTAACTTGTCCTAATAAAAGAGCATATCCTATCCTAACCTAACATAACCATACGGCTTGAACCCTAACCCTGCTAACTATATCGAACCTAACCGAAGATAATGTTACCAAATCAAACCAAACCTAACCTAACATTTATGTCTCCAATGTAACCCAACTTTTTAATTCCTAACTAAACAACGATTGTGCGGTTAAAACGCCTAAAAGTGCTGCGCTTTTGACATTTGCAGATATGCCCCGGCCGTCGCGAGAGTCGTACGGAGACCAGAAGCCGCCGTACTCGTACATCTCCCTGACGGCCATGGCAATATGGAGCTCGCCGGAGAAGATGCTGCCGCTGTCGGAGATCTACCGCTTCATCACCGACCGCTTCCCGTACTACAGGCGCAACACGCAGCGCTGGCAGAACTCGCTGCGACATAACCTCTCGTTCAACGACTGCTTCATCAAGATCCCGCGGCGGCCCGACCGGCCCGGCAAGGGCGCCTTCTGGGCGCTGCACCCCTCAGCGCTGGACATGTTCGAGAACGGCAGCTTCCTGCGCCGGCGCAAGCGCTTCAAGCTGCCGAAGAACTTCCAGGAGGAGATGGACAGCCTCAGCAAGCTGCAGAACATGAGTTCCTTCGGCGCGCCGCACGCGGCGCCCTCGTCGTCGAGCGCGCCGAGCGCCATCACCCGAGTGCCGGCGGCGCCGGCGACGAGCGCGCCGCTCCCGCCGCCGCAGGCCACGACGACGCCCGTCAAGTCCTTCAGCATCGACAGCATCATACGATCGGACGCGCGCCGGTCGCCGAGCCCGCCGAGCAGTCGGCCGTCGGCGCCGATCGGCGGCTTCGCTCCCGCCGCGATGCCCGTGCCGCGGCTGCCCTGGACGATGCTGCCCGCCGCGGGGGTGGCGCGCATGGAGGACATCAAGCGCGACGAGTTCCTCGCCGCGCAGCAGGCGGCGCTGTTCGAGTACGCCGCCGCGCTGATGCAGATGAACGGCGCCGGCGCCGTGCCGAACCTCGCCGCGGCCGGCGCCGCCGCCGCCGGCGGGCTGGGCGTGGGCGTCGTCAAGCCGCATCCGGTCGTGCCGAGCGTGCTCTTCCCGGGCGCGTACCATCACGTGCCAATTCCCGTGCAATACTCGCTGCCGCTCGCGGGCGGCGCGCTCGACTTTGAGACTGATCGCGGCGGGGGCGGCGGCGCCGACGGCAAGCGCGTCCTGCCGCCCATTAGTGTGCTCGCGCCGGGGCGGGCGCGCGACGAGCCCCTCGACACGTCGTCCTGCTCTTCCGGCGACGCGCTCAACGTGTGAGGGACGTTTTCGGCGAGAAGGGCCGGCGAGACGCTCGCGGTTAGTGCGTTCATTATCTTATTGCCTCGATGCAGCTGTACATGTATTATAAACCTGTGTTAAATGTACTTTAAGTACCTAATTATAGATTAATAAAGGTTGTTTTAAACTTGATTTATCTTTCCACCTCATTGCGTCGTCATATCCGCCGAAATTAATGTATATATCGTGTTTAACATAAAAATTTATACAGTATGCATAATAATTTATTACGAGAATTGATACAAGATAAAAGAGCAGCTAATTAGCTTTCTTAATTTGTCCCGTTTTTAAAAATTGATTGATTTGGTCAAAAGATATAGCACTTTGAAGACTAACAATCACAAATTGTGTTTTTTCCAGGAAATTGGCCATTTCTTCTGAGCTACTTTTTCAAAATTTATTTTTCTTTTTATAATCTGATAGAGAATTAAATTTTCTAATTAGAAATGATTATTATAATACTTTAGTATTTTGCGTAATTAGGACAAAATGGCGTCGAAGATCAATTTACTATTATGACGTCTTGATGACTTTATGCATCCTCATACAAAAAATGCCATAATTCCAAAACTAGAGAAACAATTTTATTTTTCTTCAGAGTATTCTAAAGATAATTAAATGTTCTATAACTGGGACCCATTTCTAAATTATTTGTCAATAGATAAATGGTTCAAAAATAATGTCAAAGTTGCAGTAACTATTTGAATATCGCCAATATAACATGCAATCCTTTACAAATTCTGGTGTAACTATAAAACTAAATAAAGTATCTTTACAAACTTTTAACCAATTGATAGAAAACATAATCCTACAAAACTATTATTTTTTTCATAATTTTTAATTGATTAATAATGTACGAAAATAAGTGCCAAATCACACATTTAAATATAGCGTTGACAATTTACTTGGTTTCAAACAACCAAAACTCAAATATCTCAAGTTCTAGAAGAGCAATTTTAATTTTTTTCTCAACACTTTATACAGTATTAGATACGCTATAATTGTAATTTTTTTCAAAATTTTATATAAGATATAAGTTGGCCTAAACCATTGCCAAAGTTACAATTTGAATATCAATAATATTGAATGCAACACTTTACAAAATCTCTTCTAACTCAAAAAGTATTACATATATCTATACAAGCACTTTATAAGTCGTCAGAGAATAAAATTCGTGATGTCCATGAATTTTTTCAAAATATTTATTCCTTGCCAAATGGACAAAATCGATTGTCAAAGTTGCGCATGCACATTTGTCACGAAACTTTTTCGTAACGTTACTTTGTTTCCACCGACAGACAAAAACAACTTTATAGTCTCTAAGATGTCATTGTGGTTAATCTTCTAGTCAAAAACACATCGACAAACTAGCGGAGCATTCGTAAACACTCGAAATACAAATCTCTTTAGTCCGCCCGCCCGACTTTATTTCCAAACCGCAAGCCGTGCGTCCGAAGATCATTAAAGCCGCCGAGCGATAAATCTTTCCCGTTTTCCGAGAACATCCTGATTTAACCTCACTCAACAACGCAACCCATTATGCTCCAGCTTAACTAACCTGCAATGGGTCCGCGCCATCTAGACCGAGAGTCACCTCCGGTTAGACTTCCCAACGAACAGCGCGAGTTGCTCTGCGGTCCGCCTGCTCGGTCCCACTGTGTGCGAGCGCCTTAAGACTATTAGGAGTGTTGAGTTAGCTCCGAAAGGCGTCGATTAAATTTCTACCGAAATGAATTAGCGGCGTGAATGAGCGTTTAACCGCCGGCCTTTGTGGGCTCTCATTCCGCTCGCAGCGGGGCGACATCAGGAAATGCAATTTCGCGCGAATCCTACGGACCGAATTCGCGGACGAACGAATTGATTGATGTGAGGTTAGACTCTCTTGTGGATACAACAAAGTGTTCCTCGTCCGCCGCCGCGGCTCTTCTATTGTCCGATCATTTCGAAGGCAACGTCGGTGCAGAAATTGATCGACGCGGGTATCGTGTCGTTCTCAATGCACAACGGCGCGATTACGCACTTCCGGATGCTGTGAATCTAATGAATTTGATCGAATTCAATGGATTTGTTAATGGAGAACCGCGGACTGCTGAGAGTGTACTCAAAGCGGTGCGAATTTAGCCGTAATCGTCCTAATTGCAAATGGCGGATGTATTTTACAATTTTGCGCATAACTGTCTTTCTAAAAGATATATTGACATTCTGTTAACGCGGAAATTATATACATGACGTCAGCTAATTGATTTAGATAACTTTTTGTAAAAATTTTGTTCTTATGGTGGTTATTTTTGAGATTAAAGTCGCGCATTTCATGTTATTACTTCAATAAAGTTTTAATTTTTTTCAATGTACTTTTCCGGACATTTCTTTAAGAACCATAAAACTTTTAAATAGTGCCTATTAAAGAATAGTGTTTCAGCTATCAAGTGCAGTTTAGTTTAGTATAATAACTTATTTAGTTTCGAAGTTATCATTAGTTAAAGCGCAAAAGTCATAATTCTTGACTTTTTGTCATTAAACCATCATAACTTTGAAACTAATTAAGATAATTACATTTTGTTTCCACTAGATTGTTTATAATAAGGTATTTTATTTCTGCAAATTTTTACAAATTTTTAGGTTTAATGAAAATACCCAAAACGCAAATTGAAAGTTCAGTAAACATTTTTTCGATTTTTTTATTTTGTGCATCGGTCTACAAAAACGGCTATAACTCACAAACGAATTAAATAAATACAATTTTGTTTTCAGCATAATGTAAAGCATTAAATTTTTTATAAAAACAAATTATTTCATAATTTTATATTAATTACAAGTACCGGAAATTAATCATCAAACTAAAAATTTTGTGCGTTTTGTAAAAAAAGCTCGTAATTTCTCGTTAAAGTTGCTCACGTTGGGGTCGATTACCAAGTCCTCGAGGACGTTACAAGGACTGAGAGTTATTTAATTCGCCGTCGGCCCGGCGGTCGCGGCATTGTGCGTCGAAATCTGTGAAAACGCGCGTTCTTCGGCGATCTATTCATCGGCGTCTTGTCGCCTCGCCGCTTTTTGCCGATTAATTTCGATGCGACGCGGCGCATTACAATAGGTTCGATCGGGCACACACGGCGGCGCGCAGCCGCCGCTAACCGCCGGATAGAATCGGAATCGCGCACCGCGAGGCGCGGCGATGAAACGCCGGAAAAAAGCGTGAAAACGGCGCGACGGCCGCGAGAGCCGATCGCCGGCTCGTTAAATGCTTTCTCGGAAGGTCGGCGGCGCGGCGAGAAAAAGTATTTGCCGAGCGGCTAAACGGCTTGTAAATAACATATGAATATTTTCGTTTTTGCCAATGGCGGCGGCGGACGCCGGCTCGGGCGCGGGCGCGGATTTCGTTCGTCATGCCTATACACAACGCTCAATAACTCGAATAACTTAATGCGTTTATGTTTTACTCACAGCAGGCAAAAGGACGCAAACCTTTCGCAAGCTCATCGTATCGTTGCTCTCCGCAAATGCGATATTAAAATATGAGAAATTTTGTGATTTAGGTGGCAAAATAGGGGAAAATATACTTTTGTCGATGTTTGATTCGATATCTCGAAAACTATTCGACAGATTTATTTCATTCTTTTCCAGATATATTCTTGATTAGTTTCTTTGTAAGGTGGTTTATTTTTATTTTGTTTCGATTAATAGTTTTGTTTTTATAACGCAAAACAAAAGCAAAATTTTAATGAAAAACTCAACATTTTTAGAAAATAATTCGTACCTTCCATAATAAATATTTCTTATTAACAAAATTTGGTCATATTATAACTACTAGTAGGAGAAATTGTTTGCCATCTTCCTTTTTAAAATAGTATTATTTAAAAGTATACAATCGTTCATATCAGTGTTGTTGCTTATTTTTTGCATCGTTCCAGTTAACGCCATTTGCCGCCATTGTTTGTCATTAAAATTCACTCATTGATTTACTGCATGTTCTCGAAAAGACGTTCAATCTATAGGTGGAAAAAGCAAGCGAATTAATTCATTAGTTTCCGAGTAATTAAATCAGAAACTTCTACTCATTTCAACGCAAATTAATCTGCACTTTTGTGGATGTTTTAGTTAATAACTAAACTACCAGGCCGAATTCTTTAGAATTTACAGAAAAACATTCCCCAATTAAATAGTATTCTATAATATGTCTTATTATTATTGTGTTTGAAAACCTAGTACGGTTTTTATACTGCCAAAAGGAGCGAAATTTTCATGGAACACTGAACAGTTTTTGAAAATAATTCGTAACTTCCGTAATAAATATTTCTTATAAATAAAATTTGGATATATTCTAATTACAAGTATAAGAAATTGTTTGCCATTTTATTTTTTAAATTTGTAATACTCGAATGTGCACAATCGTGCATAAAATGCGTACTGATGCGTATTTTTTGCACCCTTCTATTTAACTCCATCTACGGCATTTGTTTGTTACTAAAATTTACTAATCAATTTATTGCAAATTGCCGAAAAGACGTTTAATGTATTGGTGAAAAATAAAAGCGAATTAATGCATTCGTTTTCGAGTAATTAAATCAGAAAATTCTGTATATTTCAACCCAAATTGCAGCGCATTTTAATCTGTACTTTTGGGGACGTTTTAGTCAATAACTTCAAAACTACTGGTTCGATTTCTTTAAAATTTTTAGAGAAACATTCCTCAATAGTTATTCTATAACATGCCTCAGTATTATTGTATTTGTATATTTAGTACTGTTTTTACAGAACAAAAACTACAACAAATTAATAAGAAATCAAATAATTTTAGAAAAACGTTCACAACGTCCGTATAAATCAATCCACAATTGTCAAATTTAGACATATCATAGTCACAGGTGTAATAAATAACACGACCCACCGTTTTCGAAAATTCGATTACCGAAACGCCCAAAAATCACGTACAGGATTATTGAAGCGTATTTTATGCATTGTTCCATTCAACCCCCTCTAGCGTCTTTATTTGTTACTAAAATATACCACAAAAATTATTACTGATTCTCAAAAACATGCATATTATTTTGCTGAAAAATTCGTTACGATCGCTCGGTTACTTCCAGCGGTAAAAAAAAAAGATAAACTCCCGAATAATTCTAGCCCATTTCGCGCTTCATAACCTCTAACATCTAGGCGTTTAATTTGTGATTAGCATGCGGTTATTACTGGAATTAGGCGAACACGCGAGTGCACGGGCGCTACGCGCGGCGTCATTAATAACCGAAAATTTGCATAGCGCTCGCGGCCCGCTCGAGACGCCTCGTCCATTGTTTCCCTCCGCACGCCAATCGCGCCGAGACGGAAGTCGCGGCCGCTCTCGGCGGGCGTCCCGCCGCGTTCGGGGAAATTAATTTTCGACGCATTAAACGCTCGCGATCCGCCATTTACAGCGCGCTCGCTCCGCTCATTGTTGTTCGGCCGCGCTGTTAAATTAACCGCGACGCGCGATCGTCATTAGGCGCGCCACCATTTCCTAGATTGCCAATTTCGTCATTTTCGTAGAGCGCTGCGCGTCTCTCCCGGGGAGAGAAAACGCAATCGGAATCGTCGCAATTTCGTCCGGCACGTCGCCGTCCCATAGCCTATAATTCCGCTAAGCGCCGCGCAACAATGGCCGCCGGCTGCGCGCTTCCGAGATACAATTGTAAATAGGCATTCCGGCACGATCCGCATGATCCGCCCGAAAACGTCTCGCGAGCGCGCGGCTAGGACGCGTCGTCCGCGCAATTTCTAAAATGGCATTTCTCTCGATTCGCGAGGCGGCGGGACGCTGCGAGAGATGCCGGCACGCATCGGCCGCCCGCGGGCGCCCGCGCGCACAGGTGTCTCTCTCGCCTCGGCCCCATCAACCCCGATTACAGGGCCGGTCCCTTCGCGCGGCGGATTAAATTCGAAACAATGCGCGCCCTCGTCGGCGGAAATCGAAATTCGAAATCACACATCGCCGCGGTCGGAGGTTAAAGTTTGACGCGGCGCGCCTCGTTAATTCGCGACTCATTAATTCATCGAGCTGCAAACATTTCTCGTCTTCGTCCGGTTTCGACGCGCCGAGGTTGTGCGTCGAGCGTTATCGGATTATTTATTGCGAGCCCTTTGTGTCGGCCGAGCGGCCGCGCGCGTTTCATTAACGACGCGCCGTTTTATGCAAAAATATTCGTTCCGTCCCGCGGCGACGCCGACCTAACCTCAAACGCGAGCGGCGCGCGCGCCATGTTCGCGCGGCGCTTCGCCGAGGGGAGCGCTGGCGGCATCGCGTGTCGACGATGTTTGCATTAATCGCGTAAAACTTTTCGAAAACCTGCTGCACGCGCGACGGCCGGCCGGCAAGCGGAGCGACGTGCCGCGCGCGATACGGATTTTTACAACAAATCAATTTCGCTCGTTCGGAATTGTGATCGTAATTACGACTAATGTTTATTAATACTCGTGTTGTTTCCTTGCTGTCGGGGCGAAAGTTTCGTCAACTTTTCGATTTGTTTTCTCGGAGACGATGCGATCGATTGATTCAAACTTTTTACTAAAAATGTGTGCATGTTTTTAAGAATGCACAGTAATTTTATAGTCTGGTTTTAGTGGCAAATGGGGACAGTAGATGGCGTTACATAGAGGAATGCATGAAGTCTGTGAAGTGATTCGATTGTTGGGACAATTTTCGGATTTATTTTCTTGGAAACGATGCGATCGATTGATTTGAAATTTTCACCCGAAAATTATACGTGGTCTTACGAATATTCAGTGATTTTATTGTGCGATATTAGCAGCAGATTAGGACAGTAGATGGCGTTACATTGAGCGATGCATAAAGTCCTGAAAATAATTATTGGTACGAAAGTTTGGTCAAATTTCGAATTTATTTTCTCGGAGACGATGCCATCAATTGATTTAAACTTTTTACTAGTAAATTATGCGTCTTTTTAAAAATACTCCAAAATTTTGTTGTCTGGTTTTAGTGGCAAATGATGACAGTAGATGGCGTTACATAGGGGAATGCATGAAGTCTTTAAAGTGACTGGGACGAAGGTTTGGTCAATTTTCGGATTTATTTTCTTGGAAACGATGCGATCGATTGATTTAAAATTTTCACCAGAAAATTGTACATAGTCTTACGATTGTTCAGTAATTTTATTGTGCGATATTAGTGGCAGATTAAGACGGTAGATGACGTTATATAGAGCGATGCATAAAGTCTTGAACATAATTATTGGGACGAAAGTTTGGTCAACTTTCGGATTTATTTTCTCGGAGACGATATCATCAATTGATTTAAACTTTATACTGGTAAATTATGCGTCTTTTTAAAAATACTCAAACATTTTATTTTCTGATTTTAGTGACAAGTGGGGACAGTAGATGGCGTTACATAGGGGAATGCATGAAGTCTTTAAAGTGACTGGGACGAAAGTTTGCTCAACCTTCAGATTTATTTTCTTAGAAACGATGCGATCGATTGATTTGAGATTTTCACCAGAAAATTATACGTGGTTTGACAAATATTCAGTAATTTTATTGTGCGATATTAGTGGCAGGTTAGTACAATAGATGGCGTTACATAGAGCGATGCATAAACTCCTGAACGTAATTATTGGAACGAAAGTTTTGTCAACTTTCGGATTTATTTTCTCGGAGACGATACCATCAATTGATTTAAACTTGTTACTAGTAAATTATGCGTCTTTTTAAAAATATTTAAAAATTTTATTGTCTGGTTTTAGTGACAAATGGGGACAGTAGATGGCGTTACATAAGGGAATGCATGAAATCTTTAAAGTGACTGGGACGAAGGTTTGGTCAACTTTCAGATTTATTTTCTTAGAAACGATGCGATCGATTGATTTGAAATTTTCACTAGAAAATTGTACGTGGCTTTACAAATGTTCTGTGATTTTATTGTGCGATATTAGTGGCAGGTTAGTACAATAGATGGCGTTACATAGAGCGATGCATAAACTCCTGAAAGTAATTATTGGGACGAAAGTTTGATCAAATTTCGGATTTATTTTCTCGGAGACGACGCCATCGATTGATCTAAACTTTCTACTAGTAAATTATGCGTCTTTTTAAAAATACTCAAAAATTTTATTGTCTGGTTTTAGTAGCAAATGATGACAGTAGATGGCGTGACATAGAGCGATGCAAAAGCTATTAAAGTAACTCGGGTAACGGTTTGATCAATTTTCGGATTTATTTTCTCGGAGATTATCCGATCGATTGACCGCAATTTTATACCAGAAGATTGTGACTATTCTTATGACTCTTCCGTAATTTTATTGGTACCATTTAGTAATAAACGGGGACATCAGGGGGCGTTAAATAAAATGATGCATAAAGTACCCATCAATATTTTATTCAATAATAATCCAATTTTTAAAAATCCAGGTACATAATATTTCAAATACTCGTGGATCTTACATGAATAACTATCATGATGACAAATCAAATATTTCGGAAGTTATGAACTATTTTCTACTGTTCATTTTTGCAGAAAAATTATTTATTTGTTGTGCTGTAAAACGAAGACTACGTGTCCGATTAAAACTAAAATTAGTCAGATCTTAGAGGCACTAATGAGGAATACTTTAATAAAAAACTGACTGAAATCAGACCAATAGTTCCTGAGATATTGAGCCTAACATCCCCAAAAACATAATTCCACTGAATCTTACTTCCTTCATTTGACATTCCGGCCCTTTCAACCATCATAATTGGGGTACCCTAGCCCCGAATTAAGTCAAAACTACGAAAACGTGTTACCCCATAAAAGACTTCCTAAATTCATTGAAAACCACGTTACGATGTCCAATAAAACTCTTCAGGCGAAGAAAAAACGCGTCATTCACAAAATCCCAACCTAATTTCCTCGTTTCACCAAGAAAACATGCATTTCGGAGCGGCGAGCAACGAATTTACGACTTGCTCCTAATTGTTTCGCGCCGAAAAACAGAAAACGCCACAAGGGCGCTCGTAAATCGCGCGTCCTTCCCGCGCCGCGGCGGCGTAATAAGATCGGCCGTCATCTTCATGAATGACGCCGCCGCTCGTCGGGGGGGTTATAAAAGTAAATAACGTTTAGTAAATCATTAAAGTCGTTTAAGCGGCGCAGTAAAATTCGGATTCCTGACACCTGGGTTCGCCCGGCCGGCGCGCGCGTCGAGAGTGTGAGAATGACCCAGCGGAGAGAGGACGGAGGCTTCGCGCCCGGCGAACGTCATGAAGGCATTATGCGATGGGCACCGCCGATGAGTAACGTGCCGTCGGAGCGCTTCGATCGCTTTGTTTCAAGCCGCCGCCACGCAGTCTGCCGGAGCGACGTCGTCTTCGGGAAGACGAGGGTTCGCCGCGGCCTCCGCCGCGTCCTTCTCTCGCGCGAGTCGTGATTCCGTCGGTCCGTGGTCGCCAGCTCCGCGCCGGCCTTTATCTCCTCTCATCTAGCTCGCGCGGTAACGACCGCCGCGCTCCTTCGTCATCTTCGCCTTCTGGAGGCCGACAGCGGCGTCGCCGCGTCTCTCCGGTCCTTCCACTCTCGCGCCGCTGCCCTCCGGCGCGCTTCGGCTTTCGGCGCGCCGACGCAGCGCCCGATGAGTTGTAAAAATGCAAATCGGCCCGCGCGCTCCGGTCCCGAGTCGATCCCCGGGCATTGTTAACGTTTGAATTATTTTTACGGCCATTACGGGCGAAATAAGCTCTATAAACACGCGGGCGCGCCGCACTAAAACGCCTTTTGTTCGACTAAATACTGCACAATCACTTTGCGCGCCGCCCGAAGGCGCGCGCGCGCTACCCAGAATTCGCCAAAAACCGCCGAAAACGGACGAAAATACCTTTTACGAGCGCATAACTTGGGTTAAAGTCCAACTTCATCTGCCGAGACTT
Source organism: Ecitodaemon sp. MM-2014 (assembly GCA_030557295.1). Taxonomy (NCBI): domain Eukaryota; kingdom Metazoa; phylum Arthropoda; class Insecta; order Coleoptera; family Staphylinidae; genus Ecitodaemon; species Ecitodaemon sp. MM-2014. The sequence continues at coordinate 7,755 of JARRAA010018636.1, read as the reverse complement.
CTTTAGTGACTTGTTTACAAACATTTTCAGTGTTTCGAATAAATTTGACTTTAGTTTCTTTCCATTTGAGGCGAATTTCCAGTTTAAATGTTTACAAACTTTGGAAAATAAGAAAATAATTAGTAGACTTTACCAATTAAGCATTGGACACTTTTACTCTGGACTTTTAGCGTTTTGTGCAATTGTTAAGTTAACTTGGTTGCATAACTGAAGAATAACTTCTAATCGTTGGTTAGAAATGGCACATTAAGGGTTCTATTCAAACTTATTGTTAAGTAAATCCCAAATTCCATTTTAAACGCTTCTGGAGTTTTCATAAGCTGTTCTTATAGCCCTAACTTGAACATAACCTCAATTTTGGGCTATTTTGAAGTTTCTTTGCGTGTTTTAAGGTTTGGTAATGCTATAAATGATGGTTTAATGTTGCATTTTAATCATAAATTTGTCCTAACCTCAATTTTGAGTTGTTTTTAATGCTCTGCTCCATCTTTTTGCACAATTTGCATAATTTCCAGGTTACATATCAAAATTTAATATTGAAAATTTAATCTAACCTTAACTTTGAACAATTTTGGTTCGGTTTTATTGTTTCAATCTTTGCCAAAGATAGGAATATGGATTTAATGTTTCATTCTAACCTTAAACCAGTCCTAACCTCAATTTAGAGCTTTGGAACTTTTCAGAGCACTTTTATTTCTTCTAACCTAACCTAAATTTTGCATAGCATTTTTGTGTGTTTTTAGTGGTATTAATGATACAAATTATTAACGTTTTATTTTAACCCTAATTAGTTCATAACCTCAATTTTGAGCTCGCAATTTCCAGAATAGTTTGAACTTTTCTCTGACGTTAACCTGATACGTTAAATTGGTTGCATATCAAAACAATAATCTTTTAAAGTCCAAAATGTATCGTAATAAAGTATCTTACAACAAAAACAACTTTTTCCTAATTTGAATCGAACTTTACAACATTTTAACCTGGTTCCAAAGATTGCATATCTTACTGACTGATCATCATACCTTGAAACCTTCCAAAATTAACTTTTTCATCCGCCATATTTAAAAAACATCGCCTTATACTCTTTTAACCTCATCCGACCAGACATAACCTCATTTCTAATCAATTTCCCATTAAATCCATTGCCTAGCCTTCACCAGAACTCGAGTTTTCTACATTCCGATGGCGTCTGGTTGTCTGGCCCGCTCTCCCCGGTGCGCCCGGTCCGGTCCGGCGAGTTCACGGCCCACGAGACCCGGAGCACCGGAGGCGCGCACGGCATACCGCGCGCGGCCGAGACACGCCGTCTGCCCGAGCGGCCCATTAAAATAACTACCCGTATAAAAAGAATTATCTTCATTCAGCGTTCATTATTTCGGCCACGCCCATGCGTTTACCCCGTCCGAGGGCCATGCGCGGCCCAACGAGGAAACAATATCAATTATAAGCGCTCGCACGTCGCGCGAGCAACATTTGGCCAGCAGTCACGACCCGTTAACTCCGCGTTTCGGGCATCGGGCCGACCAGCAGCAGCGCGTGAAGTGAGGTTAGAAACGAAACGAGAGGTTACCAGAGCTTCTAGACGTCCGCGACGGACAATTCATCACTGCTCCACGTCTAATTAGTGCTCGCTATCATTGAGGCTTGTTAATTAATCATGTAAACATTGATATTTACAAGATGCGATCGTTTGGAGGTTAAGAATGTTACTGTACAAGCGACTTAACCTCAAAACACATCAACAATGATTTAAGTCATTATTCAAAGCATTAATGTGTCCTAACCACAATTTGGAGATTTTCGGAACAGTTTGAGGTTTTCCTTTAACCTAAAATTGAATCCAACCTTAATTTAATTTTGAACAATTCTCACTACATTTGAATTTGAGTTTCGAGGTATCGAGGTGTTATTCCAACCTCAACTTAGAGCTTTCTTCAGAGTAGCTTTAGGTCTCCTTTTTATTTCAAATGAAACCTAACCTAAATTTGAGCTTTTGTTAATGTCAGAAATGGCGATTTAGCGTTTCATTTTAGCCTTAATTAGTTGCTACCAAGAATTATGAGTCCTTGTGAGCTTTTCAGAACAGTTGGAGCTCTTCTCTGACCTTGAATTAAACTTAACTTCAATTTTGGCGTCCAACGTTTGGCCCTGACTGTAATTAGATGCTAACCTGAATCTTGAGCTATTGGCAGCTTTCCTGAGCTTCCTCAATGTTTCAAACACATCGCTTCAAGCTAGAAACGATGACTTAAGTCATTATTCAAAGCTTTAATCTATCCTAACCTCAAATTTGAGCTTTTCCGGATAGTCTTCTAACCTAACATTGAATCTAACCTTAATTTTGAATAATTCTCACTCCGTTGGGGTTTATTTTGACATTCAACATGCCCTAACCTCAATTTAGAAACTTTTCAGAGCACTTTTAGGTCTTCTTTTAACTTTGTATCAAAACTAACCTAAATTTAGAGTGTTTTGGAGCTATTTTGAGCTATTTAGAAGTGTTTTAAGATGGATTAATGTTATAAACAACAATTTAACGTCTTATTCTGGCCCTAATTAGTTGCTTCCCTGAATATTGAGCTTTTGCGAGCTTTTCACAATAGTTTGAGTCAGTTATTTGAGTCAGTTAGAGTCTTTAGCCTTAAATTAGATCTTAATCTCAATTTTGAGCTATTGGTTGTTTTCCTGAGCTTCCTCAATGTTTTAAACTCATTGCTAACCTCAATTTGGAGCTTTTCGTATAGTTTGAGCTATTCTTCTAAGCCATAATTGAATCTAATCTTAAATTTGAACAATTCCCGCTTCGTTTGGGCGTAAGCTTTGTTAATTTCTTATTCTAACCTTAAACAGGCTCTAACCTTAATTTAGAACTTTCCTGGAACTTATCAGGGTAATTTTAAGTCTTCCAGTTCTTTCGAGCTTCTTTTGGGCGTTTTAAGTATTCATGTTAGAAATACTGCGTTAGTCCTTCTTACCCTGACGTTTGAGCTCTGGTGAGTTTTTCAGAATAGTTTCAGTCTTTCTAACCACAATTTTGGCCCATCTTGGAACTTTTCGCGTGTTTCAAATCTTGTTAACGCCAAGAATAGCGATGTAATGCCTGATCCCGACTATGAATAGATCCTAACCTCAATCTTGAGCTATCGAGAGCTCTCCTGCGTTTCCTCGATGTTTTAAAGTCAATTATCCGATTGGTAAAGCTCCGGATTGCGCACCTCTTGTTATGCGGACGCGCGCGTCGTTACACGTCATTACGCCGGGCACGTTTTTAATTTAATATATCATTAATTGAGGCGAAGTGGCGAGGGCGACGCGGCGCGGCACTGCTTTGCGGCGCGGTGCCCCGAGGGCACGCATCCCGACGCGGCCGGTAATAAGATTGCCTTCTCCGCCGATTCGACCCGCGGTAATCTACACAGCGCTAATTATTTCACCATCGGGTCGCGCGCGTCTCGCAAATCACGTCGCGCCGCCATCTTGTTACGCCGCTCGCGCGCCGTTCGCCCGCTTTTTATGCGCGCCCTACGCGTCTTTGTTTCGGCGCGCGACGTGCGAGCGCATTAATTCGCCTCTCTCTCTCTCTCCCTCTCGCCTCTCTCTCTCGGATAAATGCGCTTTTAATGCGCAAATTGTTTCAGCGCGCAGGTGCACAGGTGCGCGAGACACGCGTGCGTCGCTATCGGGCGAAATTAAATTCGCTCCGTCACCGAAAACCGCGCACGTTTGGTTGCCTACATTTACTGCACTTTGGGGTGAATATTAGCGTGCAATAATAACGGGTATTAATTAACCGCCGCGCCGAGTCGTTGAACAGTGACTTAACGTCTTATTATAATCTTTCGCAAATCTTAACCTCAATTTTAAGTTGTTTTCGAGTTTTTTTTAAACGGTCGAAGCTGTGTTAATGTTAGAAATAGTGTTTTCACGTATTATTCTAATCTATTCATTAATCCTAACCTCAATTTTGCGTTTATGCTTGGAGCTTTGCTGAGCTGTTTGAGGCGTGGTATCTAACCTCAACTTTGAGCGATTATTTATTGAAATCGCGATTTCACTTATTGTTTCAATCGTTCACATATCCTAACCTTAATTTTGAACTCTTCGGAGGTTTTCTGAACAGTTTGAGGTCTTCTTCTAACCTTCTAGTAAACCTAACCTCAATTTTGAGTAGATTTGACGTTTCTATTTGTCAGTTGAAGCTGTGTTAATGTCAGAAATAGTGTTTTCACGTATTATTCTAATCCATTCATTAATCCTAACCTCAATTTTGCGCTCATACTTGGAGCTTTGCTGAGCTGTTTGGGGCGTGGTATCTAACCTCAACTTTGTGCGATTATTTATTGAAATCGCGGTTTAACTTATTGTTCCAATCATTCACATATCCTAGCCTTAATTTTGAACTCCTCGGAGGTTTTCTGAACAGTTTGAGGCCTTCTTCTAACCTTCTAGTAAACTTAACCTCAATTTTGAGTAGATTTGACGTTTTTATTGACAGTTGTATCTCTGTTAATGTTAAAAAATAGTGTTTTAACGTATTATTCAAATCCATTCAGTGCTTCTAACCTCAATTGTGGGCGCATTCTTTGAGCTTTGCTGCGTTGTTCGAGAAATGTGCACCTAACCTAAACTTTGGGCTATTATTTATTGAAATCGCGATTTAACTATTGTTCCAATCATTCACATATCCTAACATTAATTTTGAACTCTTTGGAGATTTTCTGAACGGTTTGAAGTCTTCTTCTAACCTTACATTGATTCTGCACTCAATACTGAATTCTTTTGGAGTGTTTTAAACGGTTGAAGTATTGTTAATGTTAGACATTGTGCTTTCTAATGTATCAATTCATCCTAACCTCAATTTTGAACTGATATTTGGATCTTTGCTGAGCTATTCTAGAAATAGAACCTAACCTCAATGTTTAGTTGTTTTCGAGTTTTTAAAACGGTTGAAGCTATCCTAAAGTTAGAAACCGTGCTTTCACATATTATTCTAATCCATACGTTGATCCTAACCTCAATTTTGGGCACATTTTTGGAGCATTGCTGAGCTGTCCGAGAAACGGCACCAAACCTCAACTTTAGCCATTATTGATATAACTAGTGATTTTATTATATTGTTCCAGTCTTCTACGACTTTCCGGATAGTTTGAGATCTTCTTCTAACCTTCCATTGAACCTAACTTCAATCTTGAGTTTTTTGGAGTGTTTTAAACGATTGAAGCTATATTAATCCTGGAAATAGTGCTTTAACGTATTGGTCAAATCTGTTCATTGATCCCAACCTCAATTTTGGACTAATTTTTGGAGCTTTGGGCTGTAAATGGAACCTAACCTCAACGTTGAGCTATTATTGATGTAAATAGCGATTTAACGTATTATTCCAATCTTTCGCAAATCCTAAAGTTTCATTTTGTACACTTTAGAGGTTTTCCGAACAGTCTGAACAGTTCTTTTAACCTTCCATTGAACCTAACCTCAATTAAGAGTTTTTTTCATTTCACAATTGAATTTTGAGGTCCAATCTTAAAAACCACTAGTCTCGGCAATTATCAACAATTTTTGCCTTCGCTCCGCGAAGCCGCCGAGCGACGACTCGAAATCCGGCGTCGCTCGCTCGAAATTCGCCCCGACTAATAAACGCGAATGTGCATGAAATGAGATGGCGATAAGTGCGTCGGCTGCGGCGGGGCGTCAAGATTTATGAGGATTCGCGCCGGCTTTATAAATTAGTTTAGCAATTAAGAAAGTTGCGTGCCTCGCGCGCGGGATACGCGGCGCAACAAGATGGCCGCTCCGCGGCGCATTATAGGTTATGACTTGTTAGCCACCTAGTTAGCGCATTACGCTAACGGCGCGCGCGGGCATTTGAATTCATTTCGCGAGCGCGCGTTCCCTTTGTTGCTCGCCCCAACAATAACAATAGGCTAATCTCTTCATCGGCGCGCGTTAAACGCGTCGCTTAGGCGAGCCGATCGTCGATCGCGATCGACGCAGGTGTGATGTGGGCGTCGCGGGGCCCCCAAACGAAATCTCCTCGCTCGGGCGCCTTCAAAGGCGTCCGCCGCGCCGATACGCCGATATCGCCGACGGTTTGCGTGCGCGCGCCGCATTCCACGCGCTTCGCTCGACATTCATCCGCACGCCCGACCGCCATCCATCCGTCTATTGCTCAAGCAGCCATCGCGTCGCCTCCTCGCGATGCCGTCGTGTTTGGTCGATTGCTCGGCGCGCTCGTTAATTAATACCCGCTATGATTACACGCAAATATTCTCCCTGCGTGCGCCAACACATCCCGCGTGTTTTACGTATCGCCCACGCTGGCAGCAGTGCTCAAAATTGAGGTTAGGATTCGACCGTCTGAAGAAACGATTCGAAATCGAGGTTAGGTGCAATGGAAGAAGGTGTCAAACCGTTCAGAAAGTCTTGGAAAGATTGGAACAATATGATAAATCACTATTTAAGTGTAGTGTTGAGAAATTAATGCGATAAATGCCAACTGATTTGTGAAAATGTCAAGATACCATGATTTTTAGGTTAAAATTACGTTGAAATTCAAATCTGAGGTTAGAAACAACTAAAACCCGTTGCCAACATGCTTATTTGTTTCACCTAGACCATGGAGGAAAGAAAATTGTTAATAATTGCTAAGTCTTATGATTTTTAAGGATAGGAATCCGGGAAATCTTGTTTTTGAGGTTAGAATCGACAAGAAACGACTAAATACTAATTTAAAAACGCAGCAAATAATAAAATACATTCTAAAGCTTAGAAAATCAATCGTTTATGTCGAAAATGATTGGAAACACACTACAGATACAATTTTACCGCTAAAATCGTTAAAAATTATATGAAATTTAATTAGTTAGACCAAACACTAATATAATCAATCGAACCAAAAGTAACCAACTCTTTGATACGCTAAAAAGTACAAACAACTGATGGAAACACAAAAAAAAAAAACAAAATCTTGCTTGCTTCACTTCCGACGCGAAAGTACTTTCGCATCTAGTGTCAAGAGTAGTGGGCTAGTATTTGCTAACACCGCACTTGAATCTCGTAGTTGTCAAGTGTTTCAACCAATGCCAGCTTGTTTTGCTCGCAATGAAAAGCTCTGTGTTTAATACTATCTGACTCGAGGCGCCCACTTTCGCGTCTAGTCAAATATTTTAAGGTTGGAATTACATAAAACTGTATGCCAAACCTAATGCTAGTCTGCAGTGCTCGCAAATGTCAGTAAAAGGCACTACTAACTGACGAAAACATCAGAGGATTGTGGTATTCAAAATAGTAACCACGAAAACAACTTTAAACTAATATTTGAAGGTTAGGATTCCATAAAACTTTATGCCAAACCCAATGTTAATCAACAATACACCCAAATGCCCCTAAACAGTACTAATACCTGACGAAAACACCAAAAGACTACGAGATTAGTGAAAATAACTAGTAAAACAACTTAAAACTAATATTTGAAGGTTAGAATTACCCACCATGTTGCCAAATGTCCCTAAGAAGCTCTAATATCAGAAGAAAATATCAGAAAACTGTGAGGGCAATGAATGTAACCAGGAAAACAACCTAAAACTAATTTTTGAAGGTCAGAATTACCCACCATGTTGCCAAATGTCCCCAAGAAGCACTAATGTCAGAAGAAAATATCAGAAAACTGTGAGGGCAATTAACCCAACCAGGAAAACAACCTAAAACTAATTTTTGAAGGTCAGAATTACCCACCATGTTGCCAAATGTCCCCAA
>JARRAA010018614.1:0-11846 GCA_030557295.1 Ecitodaemon sp. MM-2014 | reverse complement strand
TCGAATACGAACGAAGTTTGAGGTTAGTTGAGACCGCTGCGATTCATGTCGTTCAGAACCTCGTCGATATAAAGCCGCATGTCGGTCTCGTCGTGCAGCGAGCTTTTCGACGCCGTGCGAATCGCGAGCGCGTTGCGTTTCTTACCTTTGTTACCCTTAGGCGTTTGCGCATGCGGATATGCGACGGGAATCTTCGCAAACGCACTCGTCGGCTGGAAGGTTATGTGAAAGCAATTCTTAGGTTAGGCCACTTACACTAGGGATGTCGAAAATATATCGATATATCGATATTTTATCGTCGATATGCCGTTATTTTATTATCCGATATATCGATATAACGATGCTCACTCGATATATCGATATCTTTTGTTAAGTTTATCGATCGATATCGATATTTCCAAATATATATCGATACTTTTTTGTTTCGACATCCCTAACAAGATTAACTCACTCGTCGCGGTTTCTGCCTGTCTCCGAGCGACGAAGGCGCGGTCGGGGCGTTCTGCGCCCGCTGTTGCGCAATCGGTTGCCTAGCATTCGGCGCGTCCTGATGTCCCCCCATGGCTTTCATCGTGCGATAGGCAACCTCCTTCTCTTTGTCGTAGATGCGCGCGAGCAGATCGTTCTCGCGCATGCGCATCTCGCGCACCTCGCGCGTGTGCTGCTCGCTGATCTCGCTCATCGTGTGCTTCAGCTTGCCGACTTCCGAGAGAATATCCTTGAAGCCGCAGTGCAGCTTCTCGATCTCCTCGTGCGGCGTGTCCAGCAGCAGCGAGCACGAGACGGCGCGGTCCGTGTCGTTCTCGCCGCGCTCGAGCGCTTCGTTTTGCGCAGGCGCGCTGGACGCCGTTTCGTATTCGGTGTCTTCCGTGTCGTTGCTATTCTGGGCGAACTCTTTGATCTTCAATTTGAGGAGAGACGAAGTCAAAACCGATTGCGAGTTCTGCGAGCTTTGATCTTGGGAACGCGCGGTAGCGCGACTCGCGGACGCCGACACGGGCTTCTTCTTCCCCTTGTTCGGATGCAGAGGCTTGTAGGCGGAGTACGTGCCGACTTGTTTACGTAATTTGCGAATCGTCATATCTTTCTCGATCAACTCGTCTTTGAGGTTTTGGTTTTCCATTTGCAACGTGTCGATTTTGTGCGTAAACTGGTGCATTGCTTCTTTGAACAGTAATTTGTTCTGCAAGCAACAGGGGAAGTAATTTTTTTTTATGTTTGCGTTCGATCATAATGAGGGAAAGAGACAACTATGTTGGTCTGTCTAACACCGTCCAATGAAAATCGAGAATTTTGAATTTCGTTGCGCCGTCTGCCGGAATTTCTACTGAACTAAAATATCTATCTCGCTCTAACATTCCGGGGCAAACTCCTACAGTGAAAGTTATTTCAGTTCATGAATTTCGAATTTCGTAGCGCCGCCTATCGTATCGTCAATCGAACTAAAGTACTTCTTTCTCACTCTAACATTTCGGCTCAAACTTCGACACGGAAAGTTTACATCCCATGAATTTCAAATGTCGTAGCGCCGCCTATCGGACCATCCATTGAACTAAAGTATTTCTCTTTCTAACTTTCTGGAGTAGACAACAACAATAAAAGTTTACGTACCGTGAAAGTCAGTATAACTGGTTGCCTATAGTAAACGTGTTTGTATCGTCATTTGCCTACGTTAAAACTTTAAACGAGAAACTAAAAACAAAATACTCACATGCGTTCCAAGATAATGCGTATCGACAATCTTATTCTTCTTCTTGAGAATCTCCTCCAACTTGTGCATCTTAACCTTCAGCAACGTGTTCTCGTCCTTCAGGGTCCACAGCAGTTGTTTGTATTCCTGTATTTCCTTATGGAGCCCGATGCTCTGTGCAACAAAGAAATTATTTCACACGCAAAAAATGAAATGTTAATAAACACTTACATCATATTCGAATTGCTGCATAATGGCCGCATCGACGACGTCGCGCACGACCGACTGTCAGCAAACGCGTGAGAGTTAATAATTGTCAGCATGGCAGTCAACATGTTTGATCAATAAATTAAATTCTCACCTCGCACTCAACAGCAGTGTCATCGTCGCGTGCAGCTAGAGATTGAGGCGCTAGTCCGTACTCGGAAGTCGCACAATCGAAACAGGTAGTTGTGCTCATTGTTTACATTAATTAAATTAACAATTTCTGCGTTCAAATATAACTAGGAATTTTTTCGTACTAAAAATTTCAATTTTTTTTTTTCGATTTTCGTTTGCGTTGGGGGTTACTTTGACTGTTTGCCAATTTTGATTGTTTGTTTTACGTCATTTGGTGTGTTTTTTTAGTAAATTTGGCTGTTTTCTGTTTCTAGGCAACCGTCAGAACTTGTTATGGGAAGTTCTTTTTAATGAACTATTCAATCGTTCAATTGCTCCTCTTAGTTCAATGAACTAGTTCAATAAAAAGAACTATAAAGTTCTTTGAAAGAGAATACACACTGAACTAGTTCACCAGAACTACTGAACTGGTTCAGTAAAAAGAACTATAAAGTTCTTTTAAAGAAAATACATACTGAACTAGTTCACCAGGCAAGCCCAGTAGATGGGACTGAACTACTGAACTAGTTCAATGAAAAGATCTATATAGTTCTCTGAAAGAAAATACATACTGAACTAGTTCACCAGAAGAGCCTAGTACATTGAACTGAACTAGTTCATTAAAAAAGAACTATTTCGAATAATCAAAGTTCCTTGAAAGAAATTCCGCTTTCCATCGCCAGTCACAGCAACATTTCGTTACGAACGTTCTTTTCTGTTTCTGTTTTTGTTTTTATAATTCCATGCTCCCTTGTTGTTGTTCGTTCAATCTTTTCATCGTACACCCAACTTTAATATACATTACACAATTCCTCGAGTCGAGTCTGCGCGAATTCATGTAATAAATAAACGATTACGTTAATGCGCGGGTAGAAATCATCGCCGCCGCGAGGGCGCGCGATGCGTAGGCACGTCGTCGGCGCCGCCGCCTCACTTCGCCGCCGCCTCCAGCTCCTGCTCCACAATTTTCCTATACTCGTCGAATCCGCCCTCTATACTCTTCACCGAGCCGCCGCCGCAGATCCAGAGCTCCTTGCACACCATCCGGATGAGCCTTTCGTCGTGCGACACCAGTATCACGCCGCCCTGCAAGAACAATCTCGTTATAAACAATCACACAGAGACCGAACGCGTTACGCTTGTGCACGCTCACGTTATACTTATTGATAGCCTTGCCGAGCGCCTCTATCGTCTCAATGTCCAGGTGATTCGTCGGCTCGTCGAGCACGAGGAAGTTGGGCATGCCCATGCACATGCGCGCGAAGGCGACGCGCGACTTCTGCCCGCCGCTGAGGCTGCCGACGGTCTGCAGCGCGAGGTCGCCGGACACGCCGAAGCCGCCCAGCTGGCGGCGGTACTCCTCGGCCGGCCGGCCCGGATAGCTCTGCTGCAGCAGCTCGACCGAGTTGAGGCCCATGTCCAGCTGGTCGACGTGGTGCTGGCTGAAGTAGCCGAACTTGAGGTTGCGGTGCGAGTGCCGCATGCCCGCCGTGGGCGCGAGCAGCTCCATGATGATCTTGAGCAGCGTCGTCTTGCCGGCGCCGTTGTCGCCGACGATGCAGATGCGCGACTCGAGCGTCGCGTTGAGGTTGACGTCGGCGAAGATCAGGCGCGCCGCGTTGTAGCGGAACGCCACCTCGCTGAGCTGCAGGATGGGCGGCGACAGCGGCTCCGTGTGCGGGAACTTGAGCACCACGTCGACCTCCTTCTCGATCGGCTTGAGCTCCGGCCTAATCCCGAAACAACGCAATGAGCGATCGACGCACGGACGCCGCGAGGAGCGAACCAACAACTTACAGCTTCTCCAGCATCTTGATCTTCGACTGCACGCTCGCCGCCCGATTCGCGTTGTACCTGAAGCGGTCGATGAACTCCTGGACGTGCGCGCGATGCTGCTGCTGCGCCTCGTACTCGCGCTGCTGGTTCTTGTGCTTCTCGGTCTTGGTCTTGACGAACTGCTCGTAGTTGCCGCGATACGGCTCGATGCGCTGCGAGTGCAGGTAGAGGATGTCCGTGGGCACGGTGTCGAGGAAGTTGCGGTCATGCGAGACGACCAGCAGCGTGGTGGGCCAGCCCTGCAGGTAGTTCTCCAGCCAGATGATCGCCTTGATGTCGAGCATGTTCGTCGGCTCGTCGAGCAGCAGGAGGTCGGGGCGCGAGAAGAGCGCGCGCGCGAGCGCCAGCCGCATGCGCCAGCCGCCCGAGAAGGTCTTCGTCGCGGCCGCCTGCATCGTCGGCGTGAAGCCCAGCCCGTTGAGGATTATCGACGCCTTGGCGGGCGCCTTGTCCGCCTCGATGTTCTGCAGCGACGCGTAGACGTCGCTCAGCTCGTTCGAGAGCGCCGCGTCTGTCGAACTGAACGCCGGCGGTTATTTCGCGACGAGAAACGAACGAGAAAAAAATCATACCCCGAATTGATCAGCGCGTTCAGCTCCTTCTCTCGCCGCAGCAGGTCGTTGCGCGCCGTGTCGCACTCGAGGACGCTGTCGAGGGCGAGCGTGTCGTCCCCGATGACCTCCTGCTCGACGTGCAGGATGCTTATGTGGCTGGGGATGCGCAGCTGGCCCGCGGAGATCATTCGGAGGAGCGTCGTCTTCCCGAGGCCGTTCCGACCGACCAGGCCGTAGCGGCGGCCGAACGCCAGCGTCACGTCGGCGTTGCTCAGCAGCACGCGGTCGCCGTACGCGATGTCGAAGTTCTCGATGCGAATGTCCGTCGTCTTGTTGGTGCCCTTTGCTTCCTGCTTGTTCTCCTTTTTGCTAATTACCTGCGAAGCGGTCGCCGTCTCCAGTTTCGGTGCGCCCGCCGGTTTGTATTGATCCTTCGAGCGCTTCTCTTGCTTTTCCTGCAGTTTCGCTTGGGCTTTCTCTAATTTTTTTGAATCGACTTTCTAGAATAGTTTTCACGACAATTACTTATAATACGCATTAAATATAAGATAACTTACAAGACTATCATCTCGTTGCATCATCCATATGCTTTTCACATCGTCGATATTGTTTTCCTGATTGGCAGCGATCGATCCGAGGTGTATCGGCGCGTTGAGCACCTTGGTTGGTCCGTTGCGTTCGTTGCCCTTGGGCTTCAGCAACTTGAGAAGCTGATCACAAATGTTCCTGTTGAAGCGAGCAAAATTTTCTTTATTGAAGTCGTTGCGCTTCAAAGTAAAAGCGTACCGTATGTCATCTTCGGTTTTATCTGCATCGCACTCCAACAGGACCTCCCCGACCGCGTCGTACACCTCCTCCACATCCTGGAAGTCGTCGGCGCCATTCTTCAACACGTCTGCAAGCAACGAACGATTAGTTACGACGGTTGAGCAACGATCTCGCGCCGTCGGCTGCCGCAGCTGGCGATCGGCGCGTGTTACCTTCGACGTATTGCTTCAAGTCCTCGTCGATTTGTGGGAACTCCGTCTGGATGTAGTCGCTACATTTCGTCATTTTACACGCGCCGAGCTCGCCGGAATTGCGTGCGCATGCAATAATCACGCACCCACGATCAACGCGACCACGACGTCCACGATCGAGATGGGCAAAGCAGCTCGCGTTTGGAGGTTAGTTCGTTCATCGGGTTTTCTGACAAGCGCACATCACCGACTGGCGCGCGAAACTGCGATGCACGAGTTCGAGCGCGGTTAGTAATGTACGCCGCGCCCGCCGGAGGGCGCTTTGCCATTCGTTTAACACGCGCACAGTTGCCCTTCCACACATTGTTTTGGTCGCGAGCGCCACTCGAAGCGTTCCGATTTTACCGCTCGGAGTTTCTCGAACTTGGAAAACAAATGACAATCGGATATTATACTGGGTCGTACAAACATAACTATTGATTTATTTTTTATGTGATTTTGTTAAATTAATGGTTGTAATTAACTAAAAAATACCGCATATAACATTGTTATATTTTTTATGTTAACTTGGATTAATTATACCCGCAAAATTGTTAAATTGGTTTGAAAGAATTATTATTTCCAAATAGTGTTGTTTGTATACCCTGTATAATTACATATTGACTACTAGCACCACACTATAAACTGTGGCAAACTAATAAACTAAAAACAGCACCCAATTCAAATTAGATAAATATAAATCGATGAATTTCTAGTTTAAAACATAGAAATCCAACGAAAATCCATCAATAATCACTAAAAAGTAATTATTTCTACCCTAAAAAACCATAAATTCGCGCAAATAACGTTTTCCAATCGGAAAACTCGCGCGTTTAGTGACGCCACCTACGGTCACTTGAAAAACCCGCGTGCGAAATTACGGAAAGTTACGGCAAGCGCGCCGAGTCGTGCGTGCCCCGTGTGTTAGTGCGCGCGCGAGCTGCCGAAACCGCCGGAAACGCCGGGAACGCCGGGCACACGCACACGACACGCGCGCTCGCCGCTCGCCCGCACCCGGACATCGTCGCCGTCGCTCGCGCCGCGCGCAATCGTCGACGAGCGCGTTGAATGCCGCACGCCGCGCGCCGCTCGGAAGACTCGCCCGCCGCAACGCGCACACGGCGCCCCAGGAGCGCCGCGACGACCTCGAACGCGACGCCCGCCGACGAGCAGCCGCCATGGGGTCCTACCTCTCGGAGCCCATCACGGAGAAGTTCTCCACCGAGGAGCTCTCCGCGCTGCTGGCGTGCGGCGCCAGCTCGATGCAGGGATGGCGCGTCAGTCAGGAGGTGAGCGTTGTTCTAACCTCGAAATTTCGAATTTCCAACGAGTTCGCGATGGGCGCGAATCTCTTTCGGGGTTAGCAAGGGGAGCGCGTCGCGTTTCGCGGGGTGCCGTACGCGGGGAATTCGTTTTCGGCGTGAAAATGTTCGAATTTTGGCGAGAAACGTTAAATTTTGGGGCTGTCCAAATTCCCCTAGAAATTTCACCAAAAATTAACGATTCATTTGTTTCTAGGACGCGCACAACTGCATATTAGATTACGATAAGAACACGTCGTTCTTCGCCGTGTACGACGGCCACGGCGGGCACGAAGTGGCCGTGTACTGCTCGCAAGAGCTCCCCGGATACCTGAAGTCGCTGGAGAGCTACAAGGCCGGCAACTATGAGAAAGCCCTTGAGGAGGCCTTCCTCGGCTTCGACGGGAGCATCGCCACCGACGACGTCATCAAAGTGCTGAAGGAGCTCGCCAAGGACAAGGACGCCGACGACGACAGCGACGAGGACGAGGAAAACGTCAACCACCTGTACGAGGAGGCGACGATGCCCATCGAGCAGGTGATTGGCAAATACACGAGCAACTTGCTGGGCAGGACGAGCGACAGGGTGGCGTCCCTGAAGGACGAGAAGCCGTCGTCGCCGATTCTGAAGGCGAAGAGCTCGTCGGCGTCGTCGTCGTCGGGCGAGGGTTCCTCCGGCGTGTGCTCGAGCACGAGCGGCGTAAAGACGGAGAGCGAGGAGGCCGTGAGCAGCTCGTCGAGCGTCGTCGTCAAGCAGGAGGCGGCCGAGGCCGAGGCCGAGGTGAAGCAGGAGAACGGGCACAAGGTCGTCCTGCCGCAGATCGTCGTCGACTCGACCGGCGACGCGATCGCCGTCAAGCAGGAGATCAAGGAGGAGGAGGTCGCGGACGAGGTCGGCAACGGCGAGAAGGTCGCCAGCGTCAGCACGACGGCGCCGACGCCCGCGGAGAACGGCACGCCGAAGAAGGGCAAGGCGACGGCGAAGACCAAGGGCGTCGACGCGCCCGCCGCGCCGCCGGAGGCCGAGAGGCGCGCGCGCCCCAAGCGCAGCGTCCGCCAGATGTACGCCAAGCTGCTCGACGCGAGCGCGCCGCCCGCGTCGGACTCGGACTCGGACGACGACGACGACAGCGACAAGACCTTCGAGGTGAAGGCGGAGAAGGCGAGCGACTCCGACGACGACGACGACGCCGACGGGGCCGAGGAGGAGGTGGAGTTCCCCATCGAGGAGATGGACAACTATCCGGGCGACAGCGAGTTCGAGAGCAGCAGCGACGACGGCGAGGAGTGCGACGACGACGAGGAGGACGAGGCGACCGCGCAGTTCGCCAAGGACATGGTCGAGGAGCCCGGCTCGGACTCCGGCTGCACGGCGGTCGTCGCGCTGCTGCGCGAGGGCCGGCTGTACGTCGCGAACGCCGGCGACTCGCGCTGCATCGTCTGCCGCGGCGGCAAGGCGATCGACATGTCCGTCGACCACAAGCCGGAGGACCAGCCCGAGCGCGAGCGCATCGTGCGCGCGGGCGGGCGCGTCACCGCCGACGGGCGCGTCAACGGCGGCCTGAACCTGTCGCGCGCGATCGGCGACCACGGCTACAAGCAGAACAAGGCGCTCGGCGACCGCGAGCAGATGATCACCGCGCTGCCGGACGTGCGCGTGCTGGACATCGACGAGCGCGACGACGAGTTCATGGTGCTCGCGTGCGACGGCATCTGGAACTTCATGTCTAGTCAGGAGGTCGTCGACTTCGTGCGGCCGGCGCTCAGGGACGGCGTGAAGCTGTCCAAAATCTGCGAGGAGGTAACTAACGCTGTCGGCGCGCCCATGACCGCGGAATAATGCTTGTCCTTCGCAGATCTTCGACCACTGCCTGGCGCCCAACACGATGGGCGACGGCACGGGCTGCGACAACATGACCGCCATCATCGTCGAGTTCCGGAAGGCGCACGCGGGCGTCAAGCGCGCGGCGTCGGAGGGCGACGCCGGCGCCGACGGCACGAAGCGAGCGAAGACTGAGGACGGCGGCGAGCTGCCGTCCACGACGTCCGCGAGCACGTAGGCGGCGGACGCGCGACTAGGGACTAAATACGAGACATTCCTCTCGTCATCCTCCTCCTCCTCCCTCGCCTCCCTTCTTCTCTCACTGTTTTAGTTCTCTTGCTTTTCGCGTTTTTAGCGTCGCGTCGTTTCGTCGCGCGATTCCGTTCCGATTCCGATATCCCCGTTCCCGTTCCGCTCCCGATCAATCGTGCATTTACTCTTGGTGTGTGTAATCATTGGAAGTAAACGTTCGTCGTCATCGTCGGCGCACTCTTGTACTTGTACATACCTTATGTAATCTTTAGTCGGCAAGTTCGCGGCGTGGAGATTTAGCGGTGCCTTCTGTTAGCATTAATTGATTCTATAGAATAATAAAGAGAACATTACTGTTAATTCTAAGTAACGACTAATAACAATAAGGCGTGGCGACGCGAGGGGCCGTGCGCGCGAGTGCGCTGCGAAGGAGGCGCGTGTCCATAGCCTCGATCGTTTCTATGTTTATAATGCCGGAGAGCGTTGATTTTTTACCATTGAATCTTTGTACATCGGTAGGTAACTTTGTAGGAGGATTGTAATGTAATGTTAAACAGTTTTTGTAAAGTACAGTTATTCATTTATGTTTACCCGTCGATATAATAAACTGCATTCAGTTATACGTTTTATGTTCGTGCTTAAATGCGCGTTTTTTTGTTTGTTGATTTTTCCGTTTTTACTTGAGGAATGTGAAGAAACTCACTTGTTTAATTTTTAGTTCCACCGGCTACTAAAGGCGGCGCTGTAGGATTAATTCGCGTTGAACACGCCCGGAAAGTTAATAGAATAATTTTTATATTTTAGTTTGAAATGTTACCGCAGGCGGCGCTGTAACACCAATTCGCGTTGAAACGTGAGGAAATTTAATGGAATAATTTTCTTATATTTTAGTTCGAAATACTATCGCAGGCGACGCTGTAGGACCAATTCAGTTGAACACGCGAAGAGACTTAATAGATAATTTTTACATTTTAGTTCGAAATGCTGCCGCAGGCGATGTTGTACAAATAGACAGAAAAATTTTTATGAAGATTCTTTTCTAGTTTCTACTTTCGGAAGCTGCCACAAGTGACGCTGTTGCTTAAATTCCTTTTATCTCTGCTTAAGCATAAACGAAACTCAAATGAAAATGTAGTTCCTGTAGTCACAACGGAGGGCGCTGTAAATTTAAACTTCGTCCAACATCGTTCATCGCTGCGTCGATCTCGTTGTCATTTGCATTGCGCCAAGGTTATCTGTGTTGTGTGTGTCGCCGTTCCCGTTTCGTTTAAATTTGTTCGTTTGGACGAATTTTAATTTGAAGATTAATGTTTATTCATCCGCCCGCGCGATAGTTGACGAATAGTTAACGCTCGTGATCGAACAAACGCGCCGCCATTTTGTGCGACGAAAGCAACACGATTAGTAAGTGCACGCATACAGTGCGTTTGAGTCCTCGAAATTTCGAAACATCATCAAAGCGCATTTCCGGGGTCAATGAATTCGCAATCCATAATTAGCAAGTTCAATATCGCATTGCCCACAACAGCGAATCAAATCACGCTTCTGATAAATTCGAATCTACTTTTTGCTTGCCAAACAGAACTATCGTAAGATATTGTGGGCCACTTGTAGCAATATTTATTTTTAGATGAAGTAGAGTAGTAGTAGCGTTAAACAAGCGACTTATTAATGAGCCGTAATTAATCTGCCGTCTTTTAGGTGCGCGACGAGTGGAGTGCCTTATCGACCGTCCTGCCCCGAGCTGGTAATGAGCAAGTCGGGAGACAAGTTGATCCCAGCGAAGTTCCTCACGCTCGTCGCCCACTTGGCCGTCGCACTGACGATACTATGGAGCAGCCGGGAGAGCGTGAAGATCTGTTTGCCGGAGGAGCACACGCAAAGGGCCTACGACGTTCAGCACACACAGTACGTTCGAAATTCTCAAGCAACTCATTCGATTCGCTTCACACGAAACACATTTGCTGCGGTTGCGTAGTGCTGGTCGTTTCTAAAGCGTGTGGTATTTGATCGTAGGCTAGTTTTGGGAATGAGCTTGTCAATAACAATCATCCTCATTGAGCTGACGGCGTTCCTGCTCGGACTGACGATGTTCAGTCAGTCGTCGGCTTTGCTCTGTATCCTTTTAACTTGCAATTAGTGAGAGATAGTTTGCCACTTACTCGAAGTCAGATTTCCTTGACGAACGCGCAGCGATCGCCTCGCACGGCTGCGCCGCGTGCATGCTGTGCTACCTGGTGCTGGACGGCATGCAGTGCGGCTGGTACTGGATGGTCTTCGGCGTCTTCACCGTCCCGCCGATCATTTACGATCTCATTCTGATCGGCGACATCGTGCTGAACAGAAAGTACTGATTTTCAAACGAACGGAAACCAAGTACAAGTTACTTAATTCAAAGATGATTCATGACCAAAGACTCGAAATAGATGTATGGATTCGGAACAGAGGTTGCCTATCATACCAAAAGCTCGAATATCGAAAAGCGCACAATTTATATATAAAAAATTTACTAGAAAAGAAGCTTAATATTGTTCAAATGATCGTGACATGTTTAAGACGTTTGTTAGCCTTGCAAGTTTTCAGATTCAAACGATTCTAATGAATAATATTTCAATCTAAGTGTTGTTGTGTTCACTTGGTGGCCTATAGTAACGTAAAAAATAACTAAAGAATGATCAAAACCGTGAATCAATGTGAAAGTATTTTAGAAACGACTATTTATATATAAACGTTGTGCACAAATATGTCTATAATACATATTTGTCTCGTACTTTTTTAATAAACGTTTAACGAACGTAAAATTTCGAATGTGAAAGCTCAAAGTTATTGTCATACATCCAAAGCCATCACTTCGGCGTGTTAGCTAACGACTCACCTTCAATTGTGCATTCTAGGGCTGGACTCCGCTCCTGATCCTTGCCGGACTGTCCACGACGATTGGCTCGTCGCTGACGGTGGGATTCAACATCGGCGTCGTGAACGCACCCGCAGAAGTATGTCGAACCAATTGCACTG
>JARRAA010018600.1:0-18961 GCA_030557295.1 Ecitodaemon sp. MM-2014 | reverse complement strand
TAAGCTTGGATATTGGATATATTTGGGTTAACGTTAAGGGAGAACGGTCCCCTCTTATCACCGATCTTTTCTACAACCTCCTCTTATCTCTAACTTATGTATGCACAGATACTCAATGCCGGGCATTAAAGTGTTTCAAGCCCCAAATTCAAATATTTGTTCAACGTTCATCGTTATTACCATTGACACGAGCACACGCGTTAAATAATTTCACGCAATTCCGCATTCGAACACGCGCCAGACATGTGTCAAACATGTTGATATTAATTAATTTTTCCGTCAGCCGCCTTATTATTAAACCCGGCGTGACGCGGTAATTATGATAATTGCTGACGTTAACACGAAAGCCTACAAACGCACTTAACGTAAAAGCAAGACGTTGATGCGAATTAATGTGATGTGAACTAGTGAATAATTTGAAAAGCAATTTCAATTTCGTTCGAAGGTAATTGGTTTCTAATATACTGCGCTCGTGTTTTATCACGTCCAACGTCGCCATGAAAGCTTCGCGAAGTTGCAATCAAAAACATCATCGATCCGTTCCAATTACGGCGCCGGTGCTTTTTTCATCGCGACCAGGATATTGCGCAATTTCGCGACCGCCGCGGCAATTAGGCCGTATAGAACTAGTTTAATGCGTTTGTCATTTTCATGTTTGCCAACCCGAATGCCTTGCGGTATTTGCTCGGCAATGCGACTCCTTTGCGCGTCCCAAAGTAGTACATCACGATGACAAATTGCCGTCACTTTCCGCAAAACGGCGCACGAGCCTTTCGCGTTTTTTTTTCTCTCTCTCTCTCTCTCCATGCGCAAACAGCGCGGGACGTTCCATTTTGCAACCTGCGCGCCGCAGGAGCGTGTCCGTCATGCGCAATTATTAACAATACAACTCGCCCCACCCCCGCCGAGACATGACGCAGCTCCGCGCGCAATTTGCGAATGTTTGCCAAGCATTCACGGACCGTTCGCCGAACCTGCGTCTACCTTCCGGAGCGTTTGCGCGAGCAACGAAACGCTTCAAAATTTGCCCAAAGCCGGCGAGCGGTTCGCGGACGTTGAATTCGCAAGTGTTGTGATGGGAATGGACAATTGTTTCCCTTTGCTGAATTTCCGGTATGCTCGACGTGCGCGTGCTCGGCGGGACACTGGGCGCGCGGACGTAGATTTGCCAAGCACACAGAGGACGGCGAACGTTTTGATTAAAACGAACAACGTCGGCGAACGTCGTAGTTTTGGCTCGCCTTCCGCCCCGCCGTCTTGGCGTATGAATAACTTGAAAGGGCGGAAGGCGCTGCAGATAAGATTGCCGAACGCAATGCGGACACGGACGCGCTGGCACGAAGAGGAAAATAATCTTCAATTGTGCGGATCTCCGGCGGGAAGTTTAAGCAATATAACCGGCGATTCAACAAGTATTTTATTAAATAATTTGTACGTTTGAATATTAATCAATGCACAACATAGTTCGTTCGTGAGCAGATTGGAAGTAGATAAACTGAGCTGTTTCAATATTTGACCAACTTTTATTTTTGTTTTCTCATTATTCGCAGTTTCCTTTTCGCATCTTTCCTTCCCCGCTCCGTCGCTGGGAAATATCTGCATTCAGGGTCCGCTGCACTCTAGCTTGGTGGCTCTCCGGAGTCGAGACAAACAAGAAATTATTTGGAAAATGGAGTGACGGCTGACTTAATGAACTTGTAAATCTTCGTCGCAAAGTTGGGTGCCGCGAGCGCTTGCAACACTCGACGCGCAGCGCTACAATTGGGTTAGAACTTTCGCATTATTACGAGTTTGAATTAAAAATTATTTCCGCTTTACCTGTCTATAAAGCGCCCCGAGGCTGGCATCGCCAGAAGTCGGGCGTCTGCTCCTCGGAATTTGTTTAAGTTGCGAAAGGACTTCTTCCGCACCCTCTCTGACTTCGCTCGTTTCAATTTGATATGTTCGCGTGCCGAAACTTTAAAATTCGAAAACTCATATTTGGCGTCGCATCAAGGCCAGTCGGGAATATAAATTAAAAGTTGCACCGTACGTCTTAATCAGCCTCAAAGTGAACGTCCCTCCGGGCATTTTTTGAATTTACCGGCAATAACACAAGTGCCCTGTATTTTTTGTTAAGGGAAAAAGCGTAGGAAAGAACCCAGTGAAATTTGTAAAAGATAATTGGATTAAAGTTCGCGTCCCAGGCCCGTGTTCCACTACTCGCATCAAAAGAATTCATAGAATGCATAATATGCAAATGTTCTCTCCAGACAATTTACAGAATTCCCTCGGGATTCCTTCGCAAACAAGATCGCACAAAGAGTTGCCGCGAAATAAAAGTTTAACTGCGTCTGCTCGCAGTTTCGAACGATTCACTTATGAAATATTAGAACGAATGTCATCCGGACGTGCCGGATATTAATAACGCGACTGTACGTTGACGCGGTGGTAATGAGAATAGTGGTTGGACTAGCTCAAAGCGTCACGGGTGGGCGCTCCAATTTGGTGGCTTCATAATTAAACGCAGGGGCCTTCGCATCGGGCGTCATATCAACTTCAAAGTGTCGCGACAGCCGCCCACGTTTTACCGCGATTGCCGCCGCCTGCCCGCCATCCGCATCGGAAGGATTTTAATATTTAAGTCCATAAAAGGGGGGGCATTGTTCTATTCATTCGCCGCGCTCCTCAATCTCGGCGGCGGCGGTCGCGGTCTGGCTGCGCGGTCGCGTCTTTTAACCGCCGCCCAAAAACCGTGCCGTCGGCGGCGGGCTGCAGCGCGCGCCCCGACGTATCCGAATTTCTTGCGCTTGTTGCCATCGCCGCCGAAGTAACGTCGTCACGCAGCCGTGCACCTAACATCCTCGAACTTCCCGCGCCGCGCTCCTAACCCTTGCGTCGCCATCGCCATAACCCTTAAACACCGCTTAATGAAAACATCCGCGAGCTGCTTTCCTCCTTCGCCGCACCGCGCCGCGCTAAACCAACAATTCCTTCGCGCTTCCTCTCGGCGTGCAGAATTCGATGGGTATTGCTCGCCGCGCCGCCTCCGATGTGTTCGGATGCATCTCCCTCTCTTCCGCTCGAAAGCGGCCCCTTTTTATTACATTGGTTTCATTATTCACAAACCGAAACTCCCCCCGACGTTCATTAAGAATTTTTAATTATTCAGTAATATTACGCCATCGCCGTTCGCCTCGCCCCACCTTGAGCGTCTGCTTGCGGGCAACGAGCAACCCTCGGTCACTACTTGTAGTTTTGCACTCGCCGTCGATGCAGCTCGGAATTTCATTAAGTTTCCAGCAGCCGAGTTAATATCTAATTGAGGGGATGCGGCCGGCCGCTTCTGAATATGACGACTTCTTCCTGCGTGCCGCCATTAACCGCGCATTAATTTAATTTGGACTAATGAAAGCAACCCGCTCGACTTGGGCCGAAAGAATTTCGAACGCAATTAAGACGCAAATAATTGCTGCCGGCGAAAACTTGTTTTACCGCCTTTTTAATATTTAATTGTTTGCGTAATATTGGCGATGCTTAATTCGTGTTCTTCCGCGTTTCGTTACTCGGTTCAATTCCCAAATGAAACAACTAAGGAACATCCGCCTTCGTCGCTCGTAATCATTTCGCCCGACAACCATTCGCCTCTTCGGGCAACTCCTCTGGTTCGCATTTGTTTCGAACTCGGCGAACCCGGCGCGTTACGTTTCGTCACGCACGAAAATGTGCGTGTCGACGCCTTTCTTACCTTCCTCGCCCGACACATCTCGCCTGTCTGCGAAGGAGTTCCGGCGATGCCGAGTCGCGCAACGCGAATGTGAGCAACGCCTTGCCGAAATTCCAGTACGCTTTATAAAAGGCAATAACACATAAAACCCTTTTCCACTTCAATTTCCCTGCCATCAGACGCGCCGCGCAGACAGGATGTTGCCCATGCTCGCTCGTGTCTCGGCCGAGCTAGTAACATCAGCAATTCCGAAATTTTGTTTCATTTACATAACACGCGCTCCGGCGCGGTCTTGGAGGAGTGGTAGAAGGAGCGCTAGAACCGGCGTCCGAAGCGAATGTCCTCCGCCGCTCCTTCGGCCCGGATCCCCGGCTGCCAGATGATATTAAATTTGAATTATCAAAAAGCCCCGTTCTCTATAATTTAGCACCGCCACGCGCCTACTTAATGCGTGTTTACGAAAGTCATTTAATACTCACTGGCTTTTGTTAATTACACGCGAAATTGCGCATTCGTGCTCATTCCCACGCGAGATATTGGATTACAAACGAATTTCCTGTATATGAAAATATTGGAATCAAACGCTGCACAATATTCAAGATATGAAATCAATATATGCCTGTTTACTTCAATGTGAAAAGAATGACAAACGTATGAATGAAAGTACGTACATTTCCTTCTGACATTAAGCGTAGCATTTCTTTTTTCTATATTGTTTAAAAGGATGCAGTAGATATGACAGTTTTCACGTTGATAATATTTGGGCTTCGTTGACAATTTCCACGTAATGTGGCACGGCCGTTATGAATAACCAAGTGCGCGTAATTAGCCTTTATCAGCATGGACAGAAAGTTGCAAAAAAAATGAGAATGAGAGCGTCGGCCAAAACGCATTTCATCAGCCTCGAGGGTCCGCCGCCCGGCGCCTCCGCCCCCGCGCCTCGCCGACCAACAGCTTGCAGCGCGCCCGCGCCCGCACACAATTAAAACGCTAAATGTTTGCCGCAAATTGGTTCTCTCGGGTGTAATTGCAGGCTAGATAACTTAATTTTTATGCTTTTATGTTAAACATTTTCCGTTCGCGGGCGGCGTAACGAAATTGTATTTCGAAGCGAGTGCATCGGCCGATAAGTTCGCTTTTAAGCGGAGACGAAATCTCCGACGGCGAAATTTTATTACGCCGAAGTTAATAAAAACGATTTCGCGCATAATCGAGAATGCTTGTTTGAGTCGAGGCAGCAATAATCCTCTTCCTTCTCCCTTATGACGCCGCAATCAATTTTGTATTCCCGAAAGAGAAAAATTTGCGCAAACTCGTTCGCGAAAGTTTTAATTGCCTCTTTTCGACGCGCAAGTAACGTCCAATCGCGCATTGTTCGGCGCGGAAATTCGAAAATAAAACGGCAAGCACGCGAGCGCGCCGACCGGAAAACCGAAAAAACATCGCCGGCGCGCGACCCGAAAAGAAAAGAGCTTCGGAAACATCCGCGCCCGAAGTGGCGCCGAGTCGAGTCGGCTCGACAAAAAATCCGCTTCCATTACGACGGCTGTCATTTGATTAATTAAAAGCGCCGACGGGCCAAGGAAGCGAAACGAGCGCCGACGAAATTTCGCCGCAGACAAATGCAGCCCCGACGAGCGAGACCGGAGAAAAACCGCTCGCAATTAGCGACGCTTTGCGAAATGGCAAATGCAGATCGCGCGCGCTGCTCGACTCGCCGCTTTTTTCGCTTTACCGGTGCGATAGTAACGTGTGCCGTCCGAAACAAGAAAGGTCCGAAGCAAAGGGGAAAAAATGCGGTCGAGCATGCAACGAACCTTAGCCGCCGTAGCCAGGTCGCAATCGCGCGCGCTGTTTTTTTGCCGCAATGAGGCGGGAGCCAATTTTTTCGAATGATTCCGCGACATCAAAGCGGCGCGTTTGGCGCACGGTAAACAACTATTGCGCGTTCGAACAATGAATCGCAAAGGATTTCAATAACTCGGAAATGCGTGTCGCGCCGTGGTGCGTCGTTCGCGTGCGCGCTCCGAGGGCACGTCGCCCATCCTTCGAGCGTGCAGGTACGCGCCATCACAATATTGCCGGCGGCGCAGAAAAGCTAAAGGAACTCGCAACAAATGAGCAAAGCAAAAATGAAAAAGTCGCAAAATTCTGAAAGGTGGGCGGAAAGTATACGAGCAGCATGGGATAACAACTCGCTGTAATAACGCAGTCGAGTTGCAACGAGTTGTAAGTAGGTTGACGCGACTTGGAAAGTTTTTCCTTTCAATTTTGTTAAGTAAAGTGACAATTTCTTTGATTGCCGTACGCGCTTCGTCCTGATTTTATTTTCCAACCGCTTAAAAATCGCAATCGAAATGGAATCCGGCCCATGTGGGCGACGGGGTAAAAAATGTGTGGAGATATTTTTGAATTTATGAGCGTAATATCGGGGATTGGATAAATTGCTTCGGCAAATCCGGCGAGTCCCAGGGCAGTTCAAAATGCGCCTAAAACGGAAATGTTTTGAATTTGTCCCTGAAGTGCTGAGAAGTTGTAAAATACTCCCGGACGCTGGCGGACATAAATTGTCATCCCTGGCGACGGCCTGGAATCATCAATAAATAACGTGTTGACTTCTCATCCATTCGAAAATTACCGATTTTCGCGATCCTAATATTCGACCGCGTTTATATTTGCACTAGAAGACTGTCTAACATTTCTCATCTCAGGCTTGTCATCGACAAAAAATGTTTTTATTTTACACAGATATATCACGAGTAAATTTCATTCTATTCATCATGGACCAGGTGCGCACTCCTACACAACTTCACCTGTTTTTCGTTTTTGATGTATTAAACTTTATTTCGTACCTGCGTCATGCTTCAAGGTGGAAAAAATACTTGCCTTTTGTGAATTTAACATTCCAGTAGCTAATTAGTCTCTTAAATTATACCGGTTCACAATTATTCTCTCTGTTTCTTTGAATGCGTTCGTGTTTTCTGAGAGCTTTCGTGTTTGCGAAAAAATGAAAACAAAATTCGCGCGCTAGGAGTATGCGGCGACGAGATTTTAATTACTGCAGCGCGCGCAATTTCGCCGAACGCCCGAGCTAATTAGATTATACGCGTCGAATGGAAAGAAAATTGCGCGCTTTTATAATATGATTTTTTCCGCACTCCGCGCGATGTTCATTATTGTGACGCGAATCGGCAGTGCATTCGCGTCGTCAGCTTGAGCGCTCGTCGGCGTCGAGCAGGAAGTTGCGAAAAATACAAATAAAACTCGAGTAGGAAATAAATGGCACTTGAAAGTCACACGCTCCAATACCAAGTGATGCGAATTTCAAGCGACGCCATTACGGATGCGTTCGCAGCTCGTAAATGATTCGGGAAGAAAATGCAGACGCGATTATTAATATCGGATGCGCATTAAATGCGCCCGCGTTTATTGGGCATGGGCATTCGGGAGAATTAATATATTACTTGGTATATTAACGAATGCAGTGCGCGAGCAGTGAATTCGCGCCCAGCCGAGCGAAATCCGGCGGGCGGATTTTTTGTCGCCGCCGCCGTCGAGTAAAACTCATGCATCCGTTATTATACGGTCGCTTCCGCAATCCGTTGACTTGCACGTGCGCCGCCGCCTGTCGGGAAATTAAAATTGGATATACGCTCGCGAGAAGAACTAACTGGGCGCGCTTGCAGCGAGGGCGGCGGCGCGGCGGCGGCATCGGTAAAGTTTGCGCCGGAATTGAACGGCAAACACGCTGTTTCGGCCCCTCGTCAATTCGACAATTTCCTTCGAACGCGCAAAAAAACACATAATTCGAAAAGTTCATTTCACGACACCTGCTGGACCTCACGAAAAGCTGAAAACCTACGTATTATCATCGGAACTTCGGAACAACATTTTCTATTACCTCAGCTACGAATTCACAGGCCGCCTTGCAAAACGACTAGTGATTGTCGGTAATTACGGGAAAATTGGATATTATTGGAATACGATGGCCATCATTGATAAGAACAATCATTTAGCGTCGAGTGGCGCTTCATAAAATATGTTTGTAATATTACGCTACATTTAGTTCGTATTTTTCGTTCAATTAGGTAAAAAGTTGGATAAAATTATTATGTTCCTGCTGGTCGTTCCCGCCTTATCGCTATTCGATTATAGGGGTGACTACACCTGAACCCGGCCGAACAGTCGAAGAGAAACAACGGTAATTGCGATTTATCGATTCGTTCAGCCATAATGCGAGCGCGGGCGTTCACAACTCGCCGATTTCAATTACTTTATTACGTTCGCAACGCACTCCGACGCAGGTTCCGCCCCAGATGGACCTAGATAAAATAATCATGCTAATTATGTGCCGTTCTTCCGTTTTCGGGTCAATCGGATTAAAAATATTTGTGGGCGTCGCGTTGAATAGCGGCGAGCGGAAGGTCGCGTCGAAATTTCGTTTATTGTTTTCTTCGAATGGTCACAAACACATTCGAGCTAATTCCGGCCGATTGCGATCGCAATTATGCGCGTGGCGGAATAAATTTCCGATGGCAGAAGGAGCGATTAGCAATGCAAATGCCGGCATTAAGAAAACGTCACGGCGCGTCATTTCGCGAGCGTCGCGACGCGATACATCATCGCCCGCGTGCGTGGGCGGCGAGACGGAGGCGCGCGACTGTGGCGCACATAAATAATACATACGGTCGCGGGCTGGCGGCCGTGTTTCGTTTAGCGTGAATTATCAGCTGCACGATATTTCACTGCCGACGTTCGCCGCCGCCTGCGGCCACTCGCGGCAGTCGGCATGCGAACTGCTGAACGCTTTTAGTGAGCTAATTCCGAAGCGCTCCGAACGTATTTCAGCCGAACCGGAGCGAAGGCTCGCAATAACAAACATTGCCATCGTGTAGCACACAATCGTTCTAGAAAGATATTACAAAATTTCGGCAGCATTCGAGTGCGAATGTGCACATATTGTTTAATCAATTTTGCCCTGCCGGATGTGCTGCATGTCTGAATGGTGGCACGTGCACACGCGCCGCACTTCCGAGCTTATTTTACGAAAATGAAATTGGATGCTTCGATCGTAGCGCTCCGTGGAATTGAGACACAACCAGAGGAATGCTTTTTGATGCGCTATAAATATAAACTATCTTCCATCTATTGATTATTGCGGTTATGTAGATATGCATCATAAATATCGAGGTAAAGTGGAGGTGAGTAAACCTAGTTTGTTTACGTTTTTGGCATTACTCAATGTGGATATCTGTTACCTCAAGCCGGCTATATCCGCTCGACGACAATCTCCGAGAATGTTAGAGTGGTCTTCTGGTTCTCTGACTCGCCTGTTTTCGGTTTGATGTTGACACGGGTGACAATATCAATTATATCATTACAACCTGTCACTTCAATGGACAAAGGGGCAGAAACAAGCAACAAGAGAAAAGAATCAGGTCTGACCTTTACTATAGATCAAAAGAACACATTTCTATTGTTAAATTAGTAAATTGGTGTAACCAAACAGTAGCTATTCTCTAAAAATACTGTTTTCTCGACGAAGTTCGAATTGATCGCAGCAGTTGCACGCGGAATGCAATATTAATAAACACAGAATATGCTCCATAGGCGATGGTTATTGCGACGCAATATGATATTAAATTTATCGATACTTACAGCACGTATCAATAAAGGCAAGACCGCGAGTCGGTTGCATCAGTAGCGCGACGGCAACTCTATGTAATTAGTTTTCGCATGTTCTCGGGGACGGAATTTAATTATTTAACTTCGAACATGTCGCAAGAATTCCACCCATTTTACGCTTTCAAGCACCCGCTGTGTCGGAGCCATGCACGATTTTATTTACACATCAATATTTTACGTTCAAGTCAAAAGTGATTTCGAAATCTCGAAGTAATTTAAGGCCATTTACTTTATATTGTAATTTGTTCAATTATGCATCGGTTCATACTTATCATACTTTCGCGGGTTTGGTGCGGGTGCATTATGTTTTTAAATTTTGTTTACGTCTCATCGATTCTTTTCTAATTGAGGACAAGTACCAAAACGACGTCTAGCTCTAGTACTTGTGAAAGCACTCAACCATGTGTATGCCGATTATTTATGATGGGAAAACGCGTAGGAACCAGACCTTCGTACTGAATATTTTATGTAACTACGATAGGTAGTTAGTTTATCATTGAAGAGACAACCGACATACAGAAGTGCGTATTGAAAAACTAGGTAATTGGCATTTTAAAATGCGTTTGAATCATAACAAATGTTGTCAAACATATCATATTACATCACGACGGAGAAAAAGTCTAGAGGAACTGAATTTCACTCAAAACTGTTAAAATATTTCGCTTGCTTGAGTTCTATCAGGGTAGCATAGTTCGAACCTCTCATGTATATGCCTTGTCGGGACATTGGCGTTGGTAAGACGGGATAATCGGGTCGACTAGAATTTCATGAGATTATCCGGTCTGGATTCGCTAGTGGCGGCACAGATTGAACTTCTGTTGGGTTACCGGGTTATCTTGAACAGGAATTTGCAGTTTCCTAATATACATGCGGCCTGGTAGAACCTGATCAATTAATACATGTTTGGACCATATTAGAGCAGGGTTTTTAAACCCAGTTAAGGCTCTCATATTTAATCGATACCGGACCTAGTCGGGCATTGACGTGTATGCCTAATGTGGAGCAACATTAATATGATCCAGTGTGTATTCGGACATATATCTCCCTTCGGGATATTGCATGTTTAATGATGCGTAGTAATAATTGGGTTAGAACTAGTGTTCTTAAAAGCTATGACCAAATCATATCACCAAATCGGTATAGTTGTCGCACTTTGCGTTATAACCCCATAAATACCAAACAAATTCACCAATTCGAGTTTTTTTAAAGCAAAACGATGCTTTGGTTACTAATCTTCTTTGTATACTGATTTTGTATTAATATAATAATTATTATATTAATAATTACATTGAATGGGAAAGTAGATCCTGCATGGGGAGTGGTAGGGTGAAACAGGTATGCCATATGCGATAGTTTTTTGAGTGGGTATCTAAAAATGGGGAATCAGAAATTGATGATATAATAGTGTTTGGTCGTATCTGATATTCGGGCAAGATATACACCGAACATAAACAAAATAAAAGATTTGTAAGAATATAATAAGAAGGCAGGACCAAGTTCTCGGGGACAGCTAGTGTTAAATAAAAATAAAATAAATCCGGCAACATCGAGGATACGAACCTTGACGGTAATATATTATTTTAATATGCGTTAAATGAACTCACCGTGCACGTCGAGACATCCCTGTTGCATTTTCATGATGTTCGTGTTCACCTGACACATGTAGCAGCCGCGGTCGGACTCCTTCAGCTGGCGGATGCGCAAATGCCACGTCTGCAGGTTGTCGTGCGTGACAGTGATGCGCGAATTGTGCGTCACCACTTTTGTGTGCAGACTGAGAATAGTTTGATCCTCTGCTCGCACCCACGCCACCTTAAACAAAAATCACATTATGTCATACTCGTATATACGTTGGAACGACCTTTCGTCATGAAACGAAGGAAATAAAACCGAAATAAGGCATAAAATATGAGAATCTACTAAAATCGTGCAATCATAAAATTATTGCGCAGTTTAACGTATCAAATATTAATCATAAGCTTCATTTAACCGGGCGCGAGAGGCGAAAAAGATTCCCGACGCCGTGGGACCGCCGGCGAGGGAGAAGCGAAGGCGCCGGGTTATTGTGACATTGGCGTCCATTACGTTCCGTACATTTAATATTTAAGAAGCGCTTCGCGGGCGAGCGGCTAAGAGGCACGGCGCATATATCAGAATGAATATCATTACACCGGGTAATGGGTCGTTTTGTATTCAGGCGAGGGCGTCGAGCTGCCAGCTTCCAGACTCCGCGGGCCCGGCGCCTCCACCTCCGCGCCGACGCCGCGGCAATTCTCATCCTGGCCGCGGTCGTCTTCAACCGCCAAGCCGTGGCAGTCTGAGAACGTAAAGGAAAACGGTCTCGGCCCGTCGCACTGTGTTTTGACTACAACTGCAAACACAGGACCGACGCTAAGATGCAAACCGGGACTAGCCGCCGGGAAGATTTCCGACTCGAGACCGAAAGCTGCACGAACACAGGTTCGACACGACTCGTCGCGCAGCACTATCACAGCATCGCACCACTGTTGCTACTGGCGGCGGTGCGATCGTGGGGTGCGTGCCGCCCGAAAACCAATTAACCGCTCCCGCAATTAAACATTTTAAGTACCGCGTTTACTTAGCCCGCTCGTGCTAAAGCGCACGCCGGCGTGTCCTTACTCCTTTAGCCCCGGCGCCGGAATTTCCTTTTAGCTTGTAGCGTAATTTGCCGTGCCAATAATTTATTAATTGTATTACGACGTGCAAACGCAAATTTTTCACTAAAATGTTCCTTCTGGTCGCGCCGATACCAGAGAGTCAACAGGTTGAAACGTCACCCCAGACGAGGTGGCTTATAAAATTATTAAAATTTCAGTCCCGCCACCACTACGGAGGAATTATGAATATCACTGAGTTATGCAATTAATTATGCTGGTTGAACGTAAATTTGAAGTTAGCAACAAAGCACTAACATATAATTAGTTCTGAACCTTTTTATAACATATTCCCTTTATCCTGTACCCCCCGCAGTATCCTCAGAGGTCGTAACCAGCACTATTTTCGGAATTTACTAATTACGTACCTGATTGCATTCCATCCCATCCGACAAATCAAAAAGTTAATTACAAATCCTTTATCCTCTGTAAAAGACGAACGTCATCAAGTACCAAAGCATGTCAAACAGTGAATGAAATCCTGCACCAGAATTCAAGGAATCCTGCGTTTGTGGACAAAAGACCTTTGTAAATTACGTGTCCACGGGTCCTGGAACTTCAATGGGCAGTCGGCGCGTCTAATTAATACCTAATCCTTATATTCAATTAGATTCTCATTTCAGTAGTCGGCACATGCTTCGCTTTTAATTGAAACTTTGGCAAAAAACGTTCTCCAAGTTAAATTTGAAATAGCATGGGTGGAGAGGGAGAGACCAAACACTGAAGCGCTAAGAGTTCGCTCCGATCCATTTACTATCAAAATCAATATGGCGTTTAATCCGTAGCTTCGGAATCGGTGATAAATTAAGAAAATAATTGGTTTTATTGTTCTGTTAATTGAAGCCCGACGAATCTAGCCAAGTGGAGCACGATGGTGCTCAGGTTGGAAACTATCCTGTAATTGATGATTTATGACGGCCGCGGGCCTGAAATTGCGGAAACAAGCCAAGCGCCACAAATTAAAAGAATCCGAAAATGTTTTCTCTCTTTTGTTTCCGGCGTTCGCAGGTTCTCCGTGGTTGCGTTATCGCTCCGGAAACGTTCAATTAAATTATCCATTATTCCGTCGTACACATCCTTCATTCGCGTAGGGTAAAACCCACCCCTTTTGTGCAGCCGCAATTTCAATACGGCCAATATGTTTCGAAGTGTTCAATGCGCCCCAACTGGTTGTTTCGTAACAGGCTTAGTTCAAGCCTATCAGGCTCGGTGCTCAATTATGTGGGAATGGTAGCGAAATCGGGACGCATAATCGGCCCCGTCATATTTCAGCTAATTTCGCAAATGTTATTAGTACGCAATCAGCGCGTCCTCTGCATTGATAAAATCGAACATGTTCAATTGACATTTGCAACACCCTGAAACGCGGCGCGCTCACAAAGAGTGGCAACCTTCGAACGCCATTCAGTTTGAAGTTCTTTGAGTCGCGCCGACCACTTTTGGTGTTCGCCGCAAAAGGGACGCTTGGAAATTCCGCGAACCATTGCTGACCGACATTCGGCGTGAGAAAGGCGGAAATTTTTCAAGATTTCCAAACTTCCTCCGACGAGTTTCCCTCGATCTTTAACGTGCCCTCGCAGTTCACTTGGATTGTTCATGTTCTATTCGTGCCATCCGTCTCACCCCTTGAGATTGCCCCTTCTTTCCGCGCCGTTTTATTGCTTGCACGACATGCGCGGCCTCGGAGGCGCACGAGTATTGGTAATTAAAGTAAGCGAATTTGGAAAGGGATTTCGCCGGCAAATGGGATTCAATCACCGCTCAGTTACCAACGCCGCATCAAACCCTATCTTTCCGCGCGAGTAGAACAAGTGAAACATCGGCTTGGCTTTCTTTCGACCCTTGTTCGGCGCAGGGCGTTCGAGTACAAGCGCGCGTTGATTTCGGGCGGGCGGTTCTATTCGACGCGGAAGCCAGGGTGCGAAGGTGCGATCGGCGATGTTCTTCGCGGCGTGAATTCAAATTCAGCGCTGGCAACACGTAGGTGCTATTCGCTAGGCGCTTGCGGAGGAATTTCATCACATTAACACTCGAATTGATTCAATTCTATCCCGACAATCTGCGTTTCGAGCATGAAAGGTGTAAGACAATCCTTTCCGCCGCCAAACTAATTTTTTAAACATCCGGAACTAAAATTTCAGTTTCAGATCTTTTCCTGTTAGCGCGACTGCGTTTGCAGGCTTTGATTGAAACAATCGCGCCGGCAGTTATCACCGGAACGCTGGCTCATCCCTTCGCCTCGCGATTACCGCGCAGATAGTGCGCGTTTGGGCGCGAAACGGCAGTTGCAATGAGATTACCTTAATAGAACAACGCCGTAAAGGGCGAGCGCGCTCTAATGATCGCCGACTCCATATCCGCAATAACCGTTCGAGGAAAACGCGGCGGAGCGAACGTCTAAACCTCTAAACGAACCTCGCCTCCGTTTGCGCCCCGCCGCGCGTCTCCGACTGTCGCCCTGTTGCCGGGCGCCTCCGCTGCGGACGGCGGGTTTGGTTTGCGTCGCAGGAAGCAAACGTCGTTAGACATAAATCCGAGGCGAATTTCCATTGTCTTTTGTCGCGCGCGCGCGCGCGCCGCTCGTTCGCTACAATTATGCAGACGCAGACGACGCAAACGCCGGTCCCGAAAATAGAAACAAATCCGAGCGCGCGCGACGCGGCAATCGCGGATTATAAGCGAAATAGTTTCGGAGAACGAGCGGCAAACTGCGCGCCGCGCGCCCCGTTTCGTGCATTAAAACATGAAGAATTTGCATATTTTAAGCGTGCGAGCGGGAGCGACGCCGCCGAAGACTGGGCCAACATTTCCAACAAGCCGGCTCACGCCGACCGAACCGGAACGCCAGCGACGTTGCTTATTTACCACTTAATGCGTTATTAATTGGTGCCAGACGACATGACTGGGTAAACTTTAATTAATACTAATTTACGCGGCGATTGCAATTTTATCGAAAACTTTCGCCACG
Source organism: Ecitodaemon sp. MM-2014 (assembly GCA_030557295.1). NCBI lineage: Eukaryota > Metazoa > Arthropoda > Insecta > Coleoptera > Staphylinidae > Ecitodaemon > Ecitodaemon sp. MM-2014. The sequence goes on along the minus strand of JARRAA010018600.1, from coordinate 3,927 downwards.
TGAACGCGCGGAAAGTTAACCAGTATCGTTAAGTGCGTTCACTTTTTAGGACGCTTTTTGGCCGGCGTTTAAAATTCAATACGGAGCTAAGAATTTATGAACTTCGCGTAACAAAAAAGGGTTTTCTATGAGTCGACCATAAATCAGGCCTTGATGATACCCCCCATTCTCCACGCTTCCGAATTTGAATGTGCGGCGTGTGCGTGTGCATATTTAATTATGGTTTGACAGATTACAACAATATAACAACAACGGTGCGCTGCATGTGAACATCATTAACCATACTTAATGGCCGCGAGCGCGCGGCGCTTGTTCATTACTCATCGGCGCAGACTATCAAGACCAACGCGCAAGTTTCAAAGGGTGCGCGTGGTGTGAGGCACGCGTGAGGACGGCAACAAGAAAACACGTGGAACAATATGCGTTCCGTGCACAAATTTCACATTCCCATAGCCCATGCGGGAGCGAATCTCGCACATAAAGGCAATGGGGCAAACGACTGTAGTTACATCCGACCACGGGCGCGGATACGTGCGCGGAACTATTCAAGGGTGGGCGTGCACGGGTGGGTTCGAGTTTAATCAATCATTACACACATTGTGCAAAGTATGCAAATTAATTCGGAATTACGCATCAAAGCTTTGCTCTTGTCTTGGATGCTCGTAGAGGGAGAGTGCCGAAGCTACCCGAGTGGGTACCTAGAGTTTGCCGCGATATGTAGGTCGCAGAATACGAAGTAAGGGATGGAATTTGCTTGCGTATTTATGGGCTGAAGAATGAGGTAAACAAAAGTGCAAAACGTGTTCAATTTGAAGAAAATTAAAAATGATGTGGTCCTCTTGCCAATTTCTGGCTGCTTTCAAGATTTTGAGAATTAAGCTTTGCATTTTGATCTGTAAGCTCTCGGCTTTCAGTTTCGATTTGCAAACTTCTGTTTTCAATGGCGACGGCGATGACCAAGAGTACAGGACGACGAAGGGAATTAACGTTTATCCACAGGGGACTAACGCCCCGACCGAGAGACTTGCGCACGTAGCTGTCCCCGACCCCCGTTCGCCATCCAAGCGCAAGCGAAGCGTTTGTTCGGTCGTTTGCGTTCCGACCGCGCATGTTATCGCGTCGTGCGAGAATCGCTTGCGAACGCTGCGTCGATGTCGGGAATGCCGGGCGCAGGACGCAGATAGTTAGCGGAGATACAAATAGAATTTCTCGCCGCCGCCGCAGTCAAAGCTGCGAAATCGGATGCAGATTTACGCGCTTGTGTTCGCGCGGTAGTTTTACCGGAGGGGCGCAAACTAAATTTGATTTACAACCGAAATACGACCGGATATCACGAAATTAGCTGCAAGCAATAAGCGAACGGCAAAGGTGCGAGAGGAATACAGAATGCCGAAATCAAGATCGAGGGGTTCCACTAATTTCGCAATAATTGTAAAAATAGTCAAACACAAACGTCTGCTATTCCGAACTGCAGTCGAAACTTTTTTGCATAAATAACGCAGTTGTAAAAACTCATCCGCAAGTTTAAATTATCTCCCACGAGTCGTGAACTTTGTAAATGATTAGTTCGGTAGTGTTACACTCGGATGCGGGCGCGGCGCGTTCGCGCGCGTAGTGAAGAAATGAAAAGTAAGAAAACTGCCAGACACGTCGACCATCCATCTCCGAGCTCATGGACGCAGTGCAATCCTGCTCTGGGGCCACACACGCAACGCCCAGGAGGAGCAGGAAGCGAACCGCGCTCGGTGACTGATATAATATGTGCGAGTTTGTTGTTCGCGCGTCTCGCCGCGAGTGCGCGCAAAGCGCAATATAAACTAAAGCAATTAATCATTGCGAGAGTAATAAAGCGCGCCGCTTGGCGCCCGCTGCTGGAGAGGGCGGCAATGCACGCAAGATTTGATCATTCTTAACGAAATTGTGATAAAAGTAATGCAATTACGTTTAGGTGCGTTGATAAAGTTGATCGTGATAAGCTCTTTATTGCACGCTTAATTAAACTCGAAGCACACTTGATACTAGAAGTCCACTAGTGAGAGGCAATTATTAGGTTGAGTAATACTGTACTGTGCGTTTTTAATTAATTGATAATTCGACTCATTAAATTAAATATGACAACAATATTCTTTACTATTGCTAACGATGTCCTCCCATCGTTTGATGGGATGGGAGTTTGTCAATCCCTTTGCCACCAATCGTCTCGCTTGAACTAGAAGAGTTGAGGAACCATTTCTGGATGATTTTTTCTGTGACGATTTGCATAAAATTTGAAATGTACTATACCATTCGAAAGCTAATTTTCTTCTCTACGACCCTGTCGTCTTCATGTTTTAACACACGCCATCAGAGAGACGCCCAAGTTGGATCCGGGATCTTCAACTGGTGGAGCCGGTAAGGCCTTGGGTAAGGCATTGGGAGATGCACGAGAGACGCTTAAGAAGAACCAAACGGTTGAGGAGGATCTCTACATAATCTATCGGGCAAACGAAGTTCTCCAACAGAAAAAAGTCCCACCAGAGATGCCTCCAGAATGGCCTCCTCAACTTCTTCGAGACATCGCAATAGCGGAGAACACATAATTGATTATCTTATTGTTAAATTTGATGAGAAACAGTCGAGTTGTTAATAACGAAATAACGCTCATGACTTATTACTGCAATCCAATAAAATGTCCAATTGTTCAATGATTTATAGATTTTCGGTCACGAGTTGCATAAAATTTGAAATGCACTATACCATTCGAAAGCTAATTTTCTTCTTTACAACCCTGTCGTCTTCATATGTTAACACACGCCATCAGAGAGACGCCCAAGTCAAGGATCAAGAAGAACCTACACCTGGTTGGATCCGGGATCTGCAACTGGTGGAACCGGTACGGCCTGGTGCCTTGAGAGATGCACGAGAGACGCTTAAGAAGAACCAAACGGTTGGGGGGTATCTTTACATAATCCATCGGGTAAACGAAATTCTCCAGCAGAAAAAAAATCCCACCAGAATGGGTTCCTCAACCTCTTCGAGACATCGCAATAGTACAATTATATACAATTATCTTATTGTTAAATTTGATGAGAAACAGTCGAGCTGTTAATAACGAAATAACGCTCATGACTTATTACTGCAATCCAATAAAATGTACAATCGTTCAATGTTTTATAGCAGCAGTGCGATCGAAGATCCCGAAAAAAAAAACGAATTCGACGATCATAAATTCGCCCGATGCGGTTAGTGGTATTTGAAAATTTTGTTTATTGCCCATGCGAAATGAAATAAATTCAGAAACGTTGTCCGTTCGTCCGTTTCGCGCCGCATTGCACGTACCGGATGCAAACGCGCCGCGCGCTCGTTACATGCACGCGCGCAATAAAACGCTGCGCGAAGTCGATTTGAATTTACTGGGATTGCGAGCACGCGCCTCAATCGTACGACACGCGCGCGAGACTCTCCGCAATAAACCTGTTTTAATAGGATACGTTTTTATTGCGCGAATTGAGTTTACCGCCGGCGATCGCATCTAAATTTGCAATGAAATTGTTTTTCGCGTGTTCGGATTTAAATAACCGCGGCGCGTTACCGTCCGAGCAAATGTAAACGCGCTGGCGCGACACGTTCGTCCTGCGCTATCGGAGGATGGTTTTAGGGTGGCCGCCACGCTCCATTTCGTATTGATACATTTTCAGATTTAGTTTACTCACTGAACGTGTGTAATTCTGCTTCGTTGCTGATCCCCGATAATTAAAAACGTTGTCTTTTGTTGTCGAATTAATTCCAGCGACGCATCGATTTTTCTCGTTTTGCGAAACGAGCGACTCCGTTAAAGTGTAAGCAATTCTGTAAGCAGTTACGTCGGTGCAATCGTAGATCTTCCCGAGGTTGACTCCACAGTTGTTGTAATTCAGCCCTTGGAGCGCGCCCGGCGGCGCGGTATCA
>JARRAA010018591.1:0-27063 GCA_030557295.1 Ecitodaemon sp. MM-2014 | reverse complement strand
GGCAGACGAGTGTTCCTCGTCTGCATGCTCCAGTCACTCCCGAAGTCCGATCGCTAACCACTTGAGTCCGTCTTGATTAGGTGGTGTTGGTGGTGTACCACCGTCTCCGAGTTAACACAAGTAAAACATAAAAACATAATATATTAAGAAGTTGCCGGCAATGATTTAACAAATATTTGAAATTGCTTTGAAATTTTAAAAATCTTTCGGAATCTGAGCAGAATTCTTATAATCTACAAACACGACCATTGATTAAAATCAATTATTGATGTTTCATATAGGTTTTATCAATATTTGAATAAAAAATCCACATCTTTTCAAATATTTACTAAACGCATTTAGCGAGTGGAATTTTTTTTGCGAGATTGCTGGCCAATTCCGTTATTGTGTCCACACGTCATATTAAACCTCCAGCTAAGAGCAAAGTATAACAAATGGGCACGGGCCAACGGTCAAATCCATATCAAACGTCCGAACAAAGGCGCGCACCCGCCGGACAGTTTTTTCCGCATTCTCGACGTTTTTATCGCCATTTTAGGAAGCGTGCTGCGTTTTTTTTATCCTCACAAAGCGGTCAGAATCAAAGGCCATCAAGGGACTGGACTAGCGAGGGGTCACAACCTTCACATGTCCCGCTAATTTTTTTCCACCCAAAAAAACGCGCATGAAACGATGCTAATCTTCGTTTCATTCAGTTTCGCCGATTCGGGCAATTATTGTTAGCTCGTGCTGCCAACAAGCGACAATGGAGCGTGATGTTTGTATGCAGATGAAGTTAGATAAATAGGGCACGGATTGCAACTAGTAGCGTGGACTTATTTATGCATGACATGTGACAAGATGACAGCTAGAACTTCCACCTCGACCGGACTGTACTTGCTGCCGGACTAATTTCATTTCGAAAAATGCAAATTCGTAATTGATATCAAAGAATGACTAATCAAACGGGCGCAGGTCTACAAATAAATATGTAGATATTAAAAGTTGCTAGACAAGTAGAATGAATGGAATGCTCGACGTGACAAATAAGAGAGGCTCGAGCGTGTCGCTGGAGCGTGAATCGGCCGAATATGATGAATAGGTGAATGCGTTTTTATCCGAGAATTGCGAATTCGACGGCGCGGCGAGCGCGCAATTGTGGAAATGGAAAGAAGCCATCACTCATATTCGTGACAATCGTGACAGCCCATCCAGTTGGCATCTAATAGCGCGCGCGCCCAGTTACAAATGGCAGCGGAAGCAGCGAAAGCAATGAACAGATAGGAAATTTGCGCGTTCATCCCTTCGTCGCCGCGCGAAAACCCACATGATGGAGAACAAACGCACGCCCTCAACTTTCCGGAGGGCATTGTTTGTTTGCTCTGCGTTCGGCAACGAAATTATTACGACGAGAATACAAAAATATGCCTAAGTTACGCGCTGTTCCAACATTTTTGATTTTTTATTATTGGGTATTTGAAAACGAGGATTAGCCGAATTGCAATTTTGGGTTTGATGCATATTTGCGTGTTTTCGAGCGAAATTCCAAACGCACGAGGGTCATTTCAACACCACAATGACAGCAGATGGTCCAGCATAGACCGCTGTTTGTCGCGATGACCAGGTGAATGCATCAAGACCCATGTTCGCCCTGACGCACCCGAAGCGATTTAAATTCCAACCAAAACCATCGCGACATGCTACATAAATTTGGGTTTATTAATTTTGCACATTTTGAGATAAAACTGAACGTACTTTCCTACAACTTGAAGAGCAACCATTTCCGAGTCAAAAACGCGGACGCGACGAACGGTTCCCGATCGACGTCGGCGAATCTGGGCCGGGTGAAAAGAATAAAAGAAGACCGACGCGTGCGAGAATCGAAAGAGGGTGCGTGCGGATGCACACGCATAGTGGGGGTGTCCGGGCGGCGGTGGTGTGTCGTCGCCAAGGGCCGGCGCAGTTTCCGTTGGACCCGTTGGACCATTAGAAGCTCTCCATCTCGAAACGGTGCGCGGCGCGATCGACGCTGCGAAAACGAACGCGACGCACGTCGAACCATACGGTCGTATACTGTTAATTGGTTCGTGCGTCGATTTGCGAATGTGAATGTTGAATAAGAGGGCGCCGCTTGCCGGAACTGGGAGGATTCGCGCGAAGTGTCGACGTGTTAATATTCGCCCAATTAAAACAACAGCACCGGCTGATAATTACCGTGTCTAACTCGCGACAGACTGCCGAGCGTTCCCGCAAGGGGTGGCTAATGCATCAACACCGGAAGGCATATAACAAGGTTTGTTATTTATCAATCATTAGACGTTGTTTGTGTCGGGCGTTTTGTTGTGCGCGCTCGGATGGGAAGTAAACAAACGCTGGCGTTCTTTGCTGTTGCAGATTCTTCAATGACTGTTGTAAGCTTGGATGATCACGGGGTGGAAATGCCTCATAATAATGCTGATAATGGTAAACAAAAAATCAAAATCCGTTTAAGTTTATCAATAATATTGTCATTATATAATAATTGATTGAAATCGGTATATTTTAAAATAAATTATGCGTCCATATCCGCAAACCACCTTTATTATTATTATAAAACCAATTATATTTTGACAATATTATTGACCATGTGAAAATTCTATTCGAGTTAATGCAAGAATTCTTTCTTTGATCTCTTTTGTGATTGTTTGTATAATTTATTTTAAATTTCCTATACAATTGGTTTAATAACTTATTGATAATTGCACCGTAAATTTAATTTTGTTCTATTTATAATTATTATTTTATTTAACTGATTTTCAATTTTAATTTAATTTTGTTTTTTAATTCTTCGTTGGTGTCTTTGATTTTGTAAATTTTTACTAAAAATGATGAGAACATTTCCGTCGGCCATTTTGAGAGCGATAAACGCGCGCACGCATTAATCTAAAATATCACACAATAGCGTATTGATTATGACACCCCCTAAAGTTTTCGGAGGCAGCGACAACACCCCCCCGGCCGAGAGTTTTGAGGGCGAACTTTCGACGATGACGTCACCGCCGACGCGTCGCGACGCCGAAAAATGATTGGTAGTTGCCTAGAGACACCCTCGCGCCTATGCGCCCTTATCGAAATGGCGCTCGCGCACGCTCCCTGCGAATTTTACAAAACTCATCATATCGAATAATCAAATACATCGTGGACCGTCCAAGATGTGACGTTTGCTCAGTTGCTTGCCTATATCAATTACAGTCGTGCATGGTGCCATCTATGGTTGGCTTGATAAACATCTAAATGCTTTTAAGATAATTAGTTTTTCGCATTTTACATCATTCTTCATTTATTAATAATTAATGCGACCGTCCTTCGCACAGGAAAATGTCCGCCAATCACCTGTCGCACCTGAAAACCGACAAAACCAATTAGCGACTGTTTTGCTGTAAACCGAGTGGCGGAAAGTTTGCTTGCTCAGCACGCCTCCTCCTTACTCGTCTGGTGGGGTTGATATTTGCGTTTTTTGCGCGTTTCGCGTTGACGCTTTGTGTTGGGGCGCATTGTCTGCTAAAGCGTCCGCCAAATATTTCCCCCAAATGGTGTATAAATGTCCGCGCGATAAATAACGAACCGTGGCGAATCGGCCAATTCGAAACCATTGAAAATCGGCAAAACCGAACCGAGGGAAGCGTGAATGAATAAAAAACACCCCATTGCGGTAATAAAATAGGTATGAAATATTGAGTGCGGACGTCATGTGAAGCGTGTTTTGATTGTGCCCAACTCTATTTGGTCATTAACGTCAATCAATAGAAGTTATTGGAGTTTTTTATACAGCTAATTATTTAAGTTTAAGCATTAGGATTAGATCAGTATAGAATAATGGACAAGGGGTGAGACAAAATAAATCGAAATGAATACCTTTTAGTCTTTGTATGTAGATCAAAAGCAAAGGGAAGCTGATTTAGAGACTTAAGATAAAAGGCGACCAAGGTTTTCAACTTAAGACTTTTCATCTTTTTGTTCCACCTGACAGCGGACACGTCCTGACTTCTGACGCGTCACCACAAAACTTCCGAATCACATCTCAACAGCGTTATTAGCTTTATTATGTTATAACAGGACAGTTTAGTAATTTTAGTGTAAATTTTTTAAAATAGTGGCACCATCGAATGCTATAAAAAAATGTTGCTGAATTCTCCTTGCTCCTTGCTTCGAAGAACCTTGACTTGTAGTGATTGTCGTGCACATCAAAGATCAAACCGTTTTGAATGAACTTCCAACACGCCCCGACCTGTTATTTGCAATTGAAATAAAATCAATTATTCTTTTGACGTGCCGCACACAACAACCCTTATTCTTAATAAATTTCAAGTCTGTCTGATGTCCAAAAAAAACCAGCGTAGGACATTCGTTATTCTTGCACGGTTGAAATTGAATTTAAATGATTATTAATTGCGTTGGCCACGGCACTCAATAATTTGACAATTTATCACGCTTTTTTCCAAAAGCAGCTCCTCGAGCTTTCACCCTCTCCGCGCGCCTAACCATTCGATTCCTTCTGCACGTGCGTGGAAGTTCATTCAATCATTGCGCCTTTCGTCTTCCTCCACCATCGGCTTCTTATATTTCTATTTCTACAAGCGCCTGTTTGCGCTTACCTAGGTCGAACTCACCCCTATAGTCCATATCCATGCCACGCTGCCGCGCGGGGCACATGTGCGGACGACGTTCCTTCTCTCGCGCCTCGCGTCTGGGACTCGCAAGAAAGACGGAAAGAAGTCGAAGTTGCGGCCGTAGTCAGTCGACTATTTCTAGCCGAGGCGCTCGCGCACCTCTCGCGTCGGACGGGTGCGTAGCGTCTTGCGGGGTGCGCTCTCGAAATCATTTTCGTTTTCGTTCGCGCGTCCGTTCGTTCGCCCGCAGTCGGTTGAAAGTCGCGCTCGACATAGGTGCCCGGTGTGCGCCGAACGGGGTAGTCGAACTTAAATCATCGTTTCTTCTCTTCGCGTCATCAAAGTGTCACTTCCGAGCGTCGAAAATCAGCGACTTTAGACCAAACGCAGCTGAACTCGTCGGATGGAGAAAGCTTCGAGTGCGTAATTCGAGTACGATTCGTGTAATAATCGATTTGAGAAATAAACAAACAAGCCATTGAATTGGCGATGGCGTCTCCAGTAAACTTAAATATTGTTTAAGCGAGGAGACGGTTGTCAAGCGCGGTCGACTCAGTCCTCGTTAAACTCACAATCAGCAGTGTTGAGTCTAAAAGTTTGAAAGTGTTTACGGACTGCTGCAGCTTATATTTCATTGTGAGACTTCGAACTCTTCGACCTTCATATGGAACCGAGTGATTTTAAAAATGGTAATGTTTTTTAATATTATACGGGCCGAATTTATGGCGACAACCCTTCTGAGCCTAGGCTGAATAGAAATAGTGAAAGGATAAGAATGTAAAATAGAAAAACCTGAATCGAAACGAAATCTCCAACGGTTTTCGGCCCGTTCAGGAATGAACAACGCGGGACGGGACGTTCGAGCGTTATGCATTCAATTAGAACGCACTAAGGGGTGCAATATCACATGGTTACCTGCTCCTAAACCTACCGCTTTCCCTGCGCACACACCTTGATAGTTGAAGTTCTTAGACTGGGTCTAGTCTAGTCCAAAACATTTAATGTAAAATTGTTGAAATCGCGAATGTTTTAGGTTCCGAAGGAGGCAGCGCCAGCCAAGTCGGATCCGAGGCATCCTTCGGCATCCGACGAGGCAAATGCAAATGGTTCAATGTCGCCAAAGGATGGGGCTTTATCACTCCCGACGATGGCGGCCATGACGTCTTCGTCCATCAGGTAAACATTACGCCTACATTCGTCTCCTATCAGCTTTTAATTGGAAAATCATTTGGCGATTTGTCAAATGCCTCATTGCCAAGAGAAGTCGAGAGCGGGAACATTCGAGTGCCCCTAGACGGAACATTTATCATTCGCTTTTTATCCCTCGCGCCATTGTGACCGGGGGTATTCATTCGCGCATTAACTCGACGCAAGAATATCGTAAACACCCTTAAAAAATATCGAAATGTTGAGGTAACAAGCAAGCATATCCGAGGGGAGGCGAGCAGGTAGGTGCCGTCGGCGAATCCGGTGAGAATCGAATCGCGCGCTCGCCCCTCTCGAAAAACCTGGGGTAAAAAACGTGCGCAACAAAACACGCAATGTTTTTTGTTCGCTTCGCACAACAGGTAGAATACTTGTTGATTTTATCGGAAAGCAAAAACGTGAAATTAGGCCCAGCGACGTGCTCAATTAGGTGTCGAAAATGATCGTTTTCATTGTCTTCCAGAGCGTGATTAAGATGACGGGGTTCCGTTCGTTGGGCGACGAGGAAGAGGTCGAGTTCGAGTGCCAAGTCTCCGACAAGGGGTTGGAAGCGACGAGGGTGTCGGGACCGCAGAGCGTAGAGTGTCGCGGGTCACATCGACGGCCGACGTCGAAGAAACGTTTCCGGAAGATCAGGCATGTTCATTCTTCTTATACACTTCTTAACGCGGCAGATAGGCAACCAAATGTACAACGCGCTAATGCGACTTTGTTCATCTAACAGATGTTATAATTGCGGTGAGTTCGCCAACCACATTGCGGCCAAGTGCGCGCTGGGCCCACAGCCGAAACGCTGTCACAGTTGCAAGAGCGAAGATCACCTCATCGCGGACTGCCCCCAGCGACCGGATACCGCCTCCTCGTCCGGCGGCGGCGCGGCGCCGCAGGGGCCCCCGCACAACGGCAACGGAAGCGCGACGTCGCACGAGCCGATGGCCGGCGGCATGGCCAAGCTGCAAATCAACGAATGAGCCGCCCACGCACCGCAACACCGAGACGTTTCATTCGCGCCTTCGATTTGATTCACACTTCCACGGGGGCGCAGGAAGTGTGGATCAAAGCGTCGTGTAATTATTGTTTAGTCACAACCAATGCAGAAACTGACAAACGGATGCATCACGATATCATCTTGGCGTTGAGATTTGTGCAATTGCCGCGCCATATCGAATTTACATATCGCCCCGTGACTGACAATGAATGAGAGCGAAACGAAAACGAAAACATCCCGAAACTGCAGCCACAATAAGGAAATTTTAACGATGCATTCAAATATTTGCCGTGCGCAAATACTCGAACGGATTCTTAACATTTCTCGCGATATTTTATACACTAATTCTGAATTTTAGACCGAATTCGAAAACCAAATATCTCAATCGAATTTAAACTTTTACAACTAGTAGATTTAATATAACATTGCCGGAGATGTAGTACGACACCATGATTAATGTTTATTTATGTGTTTTTGTGCGGTTGATATGTTTGAAACTTTTTTTTTTCTTCGTAAGTTCTTTAAGCAAAAGCCAAATTTACGTTTACAAATTTAATTTGTTTTCTATTAATTAATTGTAAAGCAAAATTATTTTAGTTATCTCGCACTGCCATGCGTTCAGTATTATTTTTAGCGTAAAACAAGTCAGTTGTTATTACGAATGAAGAGATTTTCACACAATGGCGTCGAACTACAACGAATTTTCTACTTTCGAGATGGGAGACGAGGCACGGCTTTGAAGTTTACGTAAAACATACAATTAGCTTATAAGATTTACATGGATTTATTCTTATTGCGATTTGAGCAGTATTTTTCTGGGATTGATTTGATTGGTCTTTTAGTTTGTAAGCAGTTGATCTGTGTTTGTATACAACAACAACTACCTCATTTGTAATTTATCTATTTGCGCTATCGACGAATTTATATTTAAGGGCATTATTTATATTATTTATGTTTCGGATCGAGTTTTGATTGCCTTAGGTGCGGCGACAAATCTGCGCATCTCGGCTACTCAGGGAATTAAATCGACTGGTCTGCTGCAACAAACTATTATAATAATCATGTACGATTTGGGAGAGGCAAACAGATTTTTATATCAAATATATCACATTATTCTTAAGAAGTTCTGGCTAAAATTTATTCTTGACCTCGTTCGAAGCAACAGCATTGGATGACATTGAAGTCTAAACATCGATGTTCGACGTTTATCAAAACCATTGGTGGCTGGACATCGCCGCTATACTAAATTTAACAGTACCTTAATCTGCTAATGCATATAATAAATAAATAATTAGTAAATGCTTGCGAAAAAAGGCGCTGGCTTGGAACCGGGAACCGCAATACTGACATAGGATCAGTATTATTACAAATATTAACTTTGAAAGATGTTTCCATCCATATTTTAAATGGATTATCTTATTGTTAGAAGAGTGAAAGCGTCGCATCCAAATAAGATGCTAATTGTGGTGGGCTATCAATCTTCATTCGCTTCCTACTGACAACTTCAAATACAATTAAAATACAAACATTCTGTCAGATTGACCTACGGTTTTAGTACTGTAATATCGATAGTTTCAAAAAACATCGGAAGGTGAACACGATTTTATTTCAACATCGATGTCGGTTACCCACCACTAATTCGTAAATTGCAAAAAAGAACTAATTTGGAACAACAAGAAGAAAGTATTGTAAAGCATCGAGCAGCATCCGATATGGTCTAGTGGCTAGGATAGCTGGCTTTCACCCAGCAGGCTCGGGTTCGATTCCCGGTATCGGAATCCCTTTTTGTCTTTTATATTTCATTTTTAATTTTCATTATTTACAAATCGTAAATAAATAAATTACTAACATTTCTTTAATTCTTTTTAATGAATTATTTTGTTTTCAGAATTTTTTTTGTTTATCATAAAATTTTACTGAAATTGGAACACCCTGTAAAGAACACTTTTGCCACTGAACAGCAGATGGCGTTGTAAGTCAAACACCGAAAAATTAAAACATTAACAAGACAGAAAAACAAGTTTTTACAGAAATAAATTAATGAATAGTTGCGCTAAAAATCATAATTTATACAAATACATATTTCATTTATGTATCGTCCGTTCTACTTTGTACTTTTACGCCGCCGCCGCTTCTCGCTCCGCTCGCTATCTTCACGCAGCGGCCATGACGGCAACTTGTCAAAGTTCCGAAATGATGCATTCCCAGTGCCTGCGGTGCGATACGATGCTATTGCTAATCGGCGATGAATAAACTCAAACAAAACCGTTTCTAATCCGCGGTGTGCTACCAGAAGCGCGTCGCGCGCACGGAACGACTCGCCGCGTAATCTTATCTCGCGCCAGCAGCCGCGATTACGGCGCGCGCCGCGGCGCTTCCTCTCGCGTCCGGTCGCATTCGACGGCAGAATGCCGCAGGCGATGCGCATCCCGACGCGCGCGAGATGAAACGTCCGGCGAAGAGTCGTCGCTAGCAACGTCGGTGCGTTCACGTCGGGGAGAAAGGCGAGCGAAGCCAGGCGCCGGAAAATGGGTAACGAGACGAGCTGCTGTTCGTACTCGAGCCCGCAGCCGACGCATCGCGTCCCGCACCCGGTCGACGAGTCCATCCCCGAGGACGTCTCCACCAACAATCTCCAGCACATCAGCGAGCGCGAGGGCGACGACGGCGAGTCCGATCCGTCGCAGGACCCGATGGTGAAGACGCTGTTCTTGGAGCGATCGAAGGTCGAGCTGGAAAACGGCATTATAAGGCGGAAGGGTGGACCCGGCGATCATGGGACCATCGACAGGCCCCTGAAGAAGAGCAGCTCGTGCTCGACCATCTATCTGGACGACAGCACGGTGTCGCAGCCGAACCTCAAGAACACGGTGAAGTGCGTGGCGCTCGCGATCTACTTCCACATCAAGAACAGAGTTTCCGAAAGGCAAATCGACATCTTCGACGAGAGGGAGCATCCCTTAACCAGGGAGGTTGTGAGCGACGATTACGACAAGCACAATCCCGAACACAGGCATATTTACAAATTCGTAAGGACGTTGTTCAACGCCGCGCAGTTGACCGCTGAGTGTGCTATTATCACTTTAGTATATCTCGAAAGACTTTTAACTTACGCAGAGCTCGATATCGCTCCGTCAAATTGGAAGAGAATCGTCTTAGGTGAGTTTCCACTAGGTTTGCGCTCATCGTATTTGCGTCACGAGTTCTGCTTGTTTTAACCAATGCTTAACTGCGCAAGTCAATATTAACGAACTTTGTTTGTGGAGAAATTAAAACGTTTGCTTTAATTCATTGCAGCCGCGATACTGCTGGCGTCGAAGGTGTGGGACGACCAGGCCGTCTGGAACGTCGACTATTGCCAGATCCTCAAGGACATCACCGTGGAGGACATGAACGAACTGGAGCGGCAGTTTCTCGAGCTGCTCCAGTTCAACATCAACGTGCCGTCCAGCGTCTACGCGAAGTACTACTTCGATCTGCGCACGCTGGCGAAGGCGAACGATCTGTCCTTCCCCAGCGAGCCGCTGAGCAACGACCGCGCGCAGAAGCTCGAGGCGATGTCGCGCGTCATGGAGGACAAGTACGCCGCCGAGGCGCTCAAGAGCGGCTTCAAGAAGTGGTCGAGCCTGGACAACATCAACATGAACGGCAACGGCGTGCGGCGCAGCGTCGCGATCCTCTCGTGATTACGGACTTTACGAATTTTTATTAATGCGAAGTCGACGACGGACGATGATCGGTCGGGCGATCGATCGAGAATGAAAACCAAAGTGTGTCTAGTGAACGTTCGGATGGAGGACGCGCAGAGCGAGCGGGGAGGATGCGACGAAGCGTCGTTTTTTTTATATTACTACGTCATTATATTATCCTGCTAAGAGGATAACACAATAACGCATTTGTGCACTTTAGATTCTATTTATGCGGCGAGGCGATGCGGAGATTGCGAGAGCGGACATGGGTGATAGATGAATCGGAAACGGCCAAAATATTTAACAAATTTAAGCGATTCACCTAGAAATTTTCAAGTTTTAGACGACGCGTGGCGAAGCGTTATAGTCGGTACGTTTTGCGTTTCGCGCGACGACAAATATTTTGCCAAAACGATTCCTGATTCCAGTGATTTATTGAAAAAGAAAAAAAGTTTAATTTCGTCTTCCATCACTGTATTATTTTTTTATTAACTTATGCAAATCGATATTTTTATTTATCGTGCGAAAAGTCGCAAACACGCGATTAACATCAGTATGTAATTACTAACCAACTATTACTATAGTTACGTTTTAATTCATATCTAAGAGGACTTCAATTGATCAGACTTCCAACTGTTCGTGATTGGTAGTTCGAATAATCGATGTTCTACTTAAGGATTTTTTTGTATTTACAGTCGGTCAATGTTTACTGCAGAAACGAGTACTGCGTTTTTAATTAATCCTGCTTGGGTAATTTGATTGAGTGGGTGGGAACGGAAGGAATTCGAACTACTTTAAAGTCGCGATGTGTATTTATATTTTTATATCGAAAGCATATTGAATTTAAATTTAAACGACGTAAACGTAGGCGTAGATAGAGACAAATATTACTTGATTTGATGACTTCCTATTGAAATTTGATAGTGATGACGAT
Source organism: Ecitodaemon sp. MM-2014 (assembly GCA_030557295.1). Taxonomy (NCBI): domain Eukaryota; kingdom Metazoa; phylum Arthropoda; class Insecta; order Coleoptera; family Staphylinidae; genus Ecitodaemon; species Ecitodaemon sp. MM-2014. The sequence continues at coordinate 15,618 of JARRAA010018591.1, read as the reverse complement.
GTGAAGGAAGATGAGATTGTCCATAGCTGGCGGGCGGGCTGTAAACGCGAAATATAGACGAATGAAATCACGTCCTTGCGAATTGATTCCGCGAACGTTTCCCCTCTTTGAATTCGCGTTAAAGCGCATGCATTCGGTATATCGTTAAGTTTCGTAGTTTGCTCACTCACGATCGAACTGACGTCGCTGAGACGGCGAGGGTGCGTCGAGGACTGATTTTTATTTGATTTGATACAAACAAGTGCAAGTCCAACGAGTAACGTTTTAGAGGACAATCCTGCAATAGGCCTATTTTCGAATTTTATACCAGCTTTTCATTAGAAATTATTAAGAAATAAAAAAAAACATTGAAATTGAATTATTCGCTGTTTTATTCCCAATGTAACAAGTACAAGCGAACCAAGGTTTTCAGAACCCTTGCTGAAATAATTTTCGGCGCGACATGATCGAGTTCTGAGAGTTTTGTGTTTAGGCCCGCTTTATATATGGATACCCTCGTTCCCGTTAATTCGGCCTTGCCCTCAACGTCGAGAAGGCCGGAAATCCGAGCTTTACAGTTGTCATTAAAGTAAATTGTAATTCGATATTTACATTTACATACAACAAAGTAATTCTTCCTTTGGAATGAAGCAAAATTAAACACTTTTTAAAATAATTCTGGCTTTAGCAGTATTAAAAAACTTTAACGCCGAACCTATTGGGAGACGACTCCCGAAATGAATTCCCATCACAATTTTACTTTCGTCCCTGAGCAACGCAGTATTTATTTTCTTCGCGTCAACTTCTAATTACCTTACTGCATTCGATGTTCGTACGGAAATTTTCACGAATGGGGGACCAATGAAGCATATTTACGAACGACAGCTTATTCGAGCATTTGGCAATATTAGAATCCCACCAGTTCACGACTGTATCTGGCCAATTAATTTGTAGTGTTAGCATAAATCACATTTCTTTATGGTTACGTTTGGAACAATTTATAATTTGGAAATATTGAATTCAACGTGTCGACTTAATCGTAGAATATTTGTTCTTGTGACCTTTTTCTGTTTCTCCTAATTTAAGTCCCTCGCATATTTAGGGTGTGTGATTCAATAAAGGCAGTCTGTGTTCAAATATTTTACTTCGCATGACTGTGAAAAATAGAAAGACAATCTATGGTTTGAGTTCCTCCCTTCTCCATGGGAGATATCTTTTCTGAAAGATACTTTCTGGCATATTTTAGTGCAGTTGTAATGCAACTTCCAATAAAAATAGTGTAGGATCGGCGGAATGAATGTGCGTTCGGTTATTGTTAGTGATGGAGATAACAACATTAAGTTGTTTCTTGGAATTGGAAAGAATCGGATGTCGTCGGTGTGCATAAGCATTGGTATGGATTCTTGAGAGGCAGAAATGAATGGTCAGTCGACCTGAGTGAAAAGGTGCAATGAGGGTGAGCATTAGATTTCCATTAATTTGTCCGCGAGCACTAGCACCTTCGTTCGCGATTCTCACAGAGGTGGTCGTCTCAAATTTCGGTTGTATGTGTAAAACCGTTCATTAAGTCGACAATCTCTGGATTATCTGAGGTCATATTCACCAGCCGCAATTGAGAATATTGCAAAAACATATTTTTCCCTTATTTATTTCCATAAAAGTAGTTTTTCTTCTATTTACAAGAGTTATAAATATAAAAATAAATGATCACTGGTTGTAATTAAACACAATTATTTGATCGCCAAAGAAATTATTTTCCATGTAAAAAAATAAATGTAAATGTTTTGCCTTAAAAAAAACAGGAAACAAATCAAAAATATTTGTTCCAAACATTACTGCAACCTTCAAAATATTGACAACCATTCTTAAACATTATACTAGACAATAAATAATGGCAATTACCTTCATTCAATCTTCATTAAAAATAAATTAAAAATTAATGCTAACTTACATCCAAAAGGAACGCGACTAACTTAAGATGGTTTAAATTAAAAATTACAAGCCTGCAAATAAGTATCCTATTCTTGACTAATAGTAAAAATAATTCCATTCTGAATGAAACCGAAATTTGGCCTAGATTAAAAATTTCCCTATCGCGCGACCGAATCTCCCTTCACATGCCTGTGACAAAGCGCTTTGCCAACGGACACGGGGTTTCTGCAAGGAGTGCCAAGTCTGGTCGTCGCGACGCAAGTCGATTTCGCGGGACTCGCTCTCGACATTGACGGCGACCTGAATTCGTCGAAACGGTCGCGGCTTTCGTCCAGAGAGTCATGACTGTCCCTTCTAGGATGGAGCAAACTTCTCATTCTGAAAGGACTTTGCGACGCATGCGGCGTAGAATATCCGATACTCTCGGAATATCCGGTAAAGCGCGAAACGTCCGCATTATACACCAAGCTCTCCGGCGTGCGGTTACCAGACGAGCGATTTGTACTTCTGCTATCCGTCCTTGGGGGAGTTTCCGTCCCGAGGAGATTCGACGAATCAAGCTGGGTTTTATATCTATCCAAACTCACGCTCGACTTGTTCGTGCCGTGATTGCTGATGGCCAAAGGCTTCTTGCGTTGGGACAATCGCCATACTAGAATGGCACTTGATTGCAAAGTGACGATAACTGCAAGGAATCCGGTCAACGTCAAAGGATCCAATGCATGTTCGACTTTGAGCATGCTCAGCGCCAAATTAGCCGGGATTATACTAATTACTATCAGGCGCGTGGCGAAACGTGCGTTCATAAACGCAGACGCTATCATGCTAACAATCAGAAATACCAAATGCCACAAAATGATGTACAGCTTCACGATCGCATCATCCGTGCCACCTAAACCGTCAATGATCCATTGAAGACGTTGTTCAAGCTCTTGTTTCGTTCCTCCGACCAATGCGACTAGTGAAGTCACAGTGTTATTCATCTCTTTGAGTTGTTCCAATGTGGCTTGATATTGCTTAGTGGCAAGTTCACTCTGTACCAATAACATGTTGGAAGATTCGTCGATCTTCCTGAAAATCGCCTGCGCCTTCTCCTGGATTTCGGTCAAGTCGTCCAGAACTTCGTTGTGATTACTGTTACTTTCCGCCGATTGTTTTTCAATCTGTGTAGCAGCAATCGACAACTTTTCATGCAACATTTTAGTCATCTCGGCAAGTTGCCTCTGCGATTCGATTATTAAGCGTTTCTCATCCGCCAGTTTATTGATGTTATCTTCTATCTGAAGTTGGCCAAACAGTTGTGCCTTTTGCAGATCTTTCTGCTGTTCGGCAAGATCCTGATGCCCTTTGCTAATTGATTCTATGGTGTTTTCAGCCAAGTGCAATAAATTCTCCTGATCTTGAGAGACTTTTCCCAGTGTGTGAAGTTGTCTTTGAGAGGCTTCCATTAAGCGATTGATTGTGTGCTCCGTGAGTCCTCGGAATTGCACATGTCTGATGGAATAACACACTGCTCTTGCTCGGTTTGTCATTAAATGATAACTGTTCCACACATCAGCATCCATTTCAGATGTACAAGATTTCAGGGACATTTCTTCTGTGCAAGGATAAACCTTACGCCCTTCAATGTAGGATTGGCAATTGAGTAAACCCACAGCCAGTTTTGATATTTGCATATCATTCATTAGGTGGCAGTCGCTTTTTAGTTTCAATATTAACTGCAAAATTTACAAAGAATTATTTGGGAGTTAATTAATCAAGTTTGTTTACGTACTCGATGTTGGCAGGCGTCTAGCTCTGAGAGAGCAACACCAGTTAATTCAATCGCCTGCGATATGAATTTCTCATCGGTTTCGGCCACTTCGTACGGGATTTTGGTCTCGAAGCCCTCCAGTGCCTGGTTTTCCGTCGAATCATAGCCGAAATATGATTTCACATCGGTCAAGTAATCCGTTAAACCGCCATTCGCACAACCTATGATCAAATTTAACGTGAGAATAACGATCGTCCGTTTTGTCATCCTCGAATTGAGGGTATTTTGAATTTTCATGGCGTGCGCCACACGCTTTTAGGCGAAACGCAAGCGAAGCTCCTTATCGACCTTACTGAAACTCGATTATTATATAAATAAACGGTTCGGATCGCCGTGCAGCGCGCCAAACGTGTTTACAAGCGTGCAGCGTTGAATTAACGTGAAATCGTTTTGAAATTTTTGCGCAACGCACTACGCGCATCGACGGTTGCTTTCGGATTTTGACGGTTAACAGGTGGAGCAAAATGACAGATGACAGTACACTCCAAGGATAACAAAATTTGAATGTTAATATCAGTAATATATTATTATTTCAATCAAAATTAAATATTTAGTACTTGATTATGTTTATTGACCATTTAATCGTACTGTGAGATTGGCCAATGACGGGAGGCATGCAAACGCATGCCGCGCATGCCTATATAAACTGATATTTTTCTAACGTTGGTTTGTTGTATATTTCATTTTAAAAGGTCTTTGCGGTCTTTATCCAAGGCATTTGTGTAAATTTATTCCACTATAATTAATATTTTCTTAATTTTGTACCCCATTTTAATAAACCGGCACATGCACTTTAAATTTTTTTAAATTTTGTTGGTGACCTCTATCAAAGAGAACTCGATGAAAACGATTTTTGATCGCCAGAGAAATGGGCTGTATCGGGTATATTGCGCATTCAATGAAACTGAGGCTGCTTATAATTTTCTAACAAAAGTTCCGTCTAAAGATGAAATCAGCAAATTTATTAAAATTTAATTTTTAAATTTTAAATGACAAGGTGCCCTATATAGGCAACTTCTTGTACTTTCAAAAGCAGTAAATAAAAACATAACCTAAGTATTCCCTAGAACTTCTTTAAAGTTTGATTAAACATTAATACAGACTACCATAATGGGACCAAATAATAAATTTATATTCCCTGACTTGCATATTATGGAGTAAGCTATTATTTCGTAAGTTAGATTTTGTTTAGTGCGTTAATAGTAATATTTTCAAAACTTTTAGTGACGATGAGTTTAGAGACGAGAGGATTGTTATAGTTTCCATAATAGGAAAGTCCAAATTGAATTGCAATGGTTTAAAACTGAAGAATCTTGGCCGCATGTTTACCGATTCGCAACATCGTAAGAACTATGTATGTTTCATTCAATCATCTATATTACATGAATGACACTTCATAATCGTCTACTATTTAATTTATAGTGTACAATTGAAGGATATTATGATGCTGCAAATCAAGTAATATATTTACATGTCCATTCATTCTTGGACTCAGATAATTTTGTCATGAACTATGAGAATGTATCTGCGGATTGCAAAGGAGATGATGGAAATGCCGACTTTCTTGCCGTTTATGAGAAAATCAAGAGTGAAATAGCCAAACAGATGTTTTTGTTATTTTATATTAGCCATGTGGTAATAGTCTCTCATCCCGGATGGACGTTTGACACAAATTACATTCAATATTTCAAAGCGATGGAAGCAATGGATCAGAACCTGATCGATGAGATATCTGCTGGACTTAAGGAGGTTGGTAACATTGGGGAGGAGTGGATAACTGCTGGCAGATTTGCCACACCAAGGATTATTTTTTATTTTGACAAATGCCCAAAGAATTTGGCGAATATCAAGAAGTTTGAGCACAATTTGGAGGACAAAATTTATCAAGTTTTAAGAAAGAACAGAATTATTACAATGAATAAGTAAGTGTAAAAGATCTAGCTATAAATACTCTACTTTTTTATCTTGTCAATAATCTAACATACAACATCTATTCTAGGAGTATATCCTTGTTTGCTATACCTTTAAACGAAGAATTCGTTTACGTTTCGGACGAAAAACCAATGGATTTGTTAGGGGAAGCAATCCAGGGTCTCATTTTAGGATGTCAACCAGGGAATGTCCTTCAAATACAGGCGCCTTTTTGCGACGAATCCGAAAATCCGAGGAGTTTTAAAAGTTTCCTAAAACGATACATTCAACAGGCGAAAAGTACGGGATTCGATGAGCGTTCCGGATGTTATTTCGAGGTAACGTTAAACTAAGCATACTAAATTAAGGACTCACGAAATCATTTAAATATTCAGTTACCCACAATATCCCAATGGTCGAACGCATCCAAAGTGATTAACAATATTCTAAACAAACAAAATCTGATCAGCGAGTTGTGCACGGAAACGAAATTTTCGGGGCAAAGGTGTTTGAAAGTTTTGCCGATGGCTTTAGCGCGCTATCAAGAAGGACTGCCGGTCAGATACACTTCGGTTGTTCACGAAACGCGATTGGGCTTCGCGCTGGCGTTGTTCGGCGCCCAAGCGCGCGGGCCAATGTTTCAAAAGTATAACGATCAGTTGATTGCCGATTGCACCGCGCATTGGGAGAATGGTCGGCAACTGTGCGAGTTTTCGTCTTTGAAAGGAAATCCGTGTACGATGCCCATCCAACATCCCGATGATCAGGAGCATTCAAGTGGTGTTAAGTACATTGGTACGTTTTTGACTTTAATCATATATTTATAAAGTGTCTAATATTATTTTTATTTAGCCGTTTGTGATTGTGGTCGCAAACAAGGCTCGCGCGACGATCCTTACAACCACAAGGATGGAAATTATACTTTTTACCATAATTTGGCAAAAGAGTGCGGTTGCGCAAAGAACGACCACATTCTGTTTCCATGCGTAAAGTCCTCAACGGAGGAAACCAAAAGGACAAAGAGTTTGACTTTGGTCGAAGATAAAATCAAACACAACAAACAGAAAACCGTTGAGACATCAGCAACAACAACGGAGTGTCTTAAAGACATGTTGACGTTGTCATCACCAGTTGGTCTTCTGCCAGAGTATCCCAGTTGGTCTCTGGTAAACTACGGAGCTAGTTCCCTATACAGCCATAACATTGGTCTGCCGGAAAACCACCAACCGGGATTTTGGCCAAATACCAACTATCTTCTTCCGTGGGATGTAGTCCTTTGCGTGAAAAATCAGCAAGCTCTAGCCAACTCCGCGTCTTCGTCAAGCGCCGTTACGAATTCCACCTTGGACGAACCGCATCAAGTCGAGTCGAACGCTAATACTAACGCAAAGCCCAAGAAGGACAAGCAGAAATGGGTGCAACATTTCGCTGTTAAAGTCTTTATTGGCTTCGAGTATGAGTGTCCAAGAGGACATAGATTCATGTTGGCTGCGCCTGACAAGATTCTGAAAGCAGCGCCTGGATGTATCGTGAAGGACAAGGGGCAGAAAGTGTCCGAGAGCGATATGCCGTTGTACTTTCCTTGCTTGTGCGGGCGGGGAAACATGATGGCGCAATTGTTGAGGCTGCACGTCGTCACGCCGAAAGCAGCGGTGCATGTGAAGGTGAATCCCAGGGTGCAACCCGCACCGGGCGCACCGATTTTCGTGCCTACTTTAGAAGGACCTACGACTTTAACGCAAGCGGCTTATTGGATTTTACGCTTGCCGTATATTTACTACTCGGAGGACAAGAATTATTTGGATACGCAAGGGGGTAAATTGATGGCTGGCGTGTTTAGCGTGAAGAAAATTGACGCCAAAGATAAAAATTAATCAACGATAAAGTATAAGGTATAATTCGGTTTTGTAAATTGATGTATTTAATTATTTCAAGTAGAATAAATGTTTGGTTATAAAAGAAAGTATCGCCGATTGCATAGGAAATGATAAGAATGCTGACTTTTTTGGTTTAGTTGTTTTATATTAGCCATGTGATGATAGTTTCACATCCGTTCAAATTATAATCAATATTTCCAGGACTTAAGGCAGTTGGTAATATTGGCAAAGAGTACATAACTGCTGGAAGATTTGTCACACCAAGGATCATTTTTTTATTTTGTCGAATTCGGTGAAATTCAAAAGTTTGACATAATTTGGAGGCCAAATTCATCACTGTTGGTTTGATGCTATTCTTTCGAAAATATCTATTCAAGAAGTATATCATTATTTGCAAACCATTAAAAAAATAATTGTTTGATGGGGAAATCCAGGACCTCAATTTATCTTTCATATTCCAATCCAAGGAGTTTTTAAAGACTTATTGAATTTTACGATTCTATGCTATCTTTACAATTCAGAGGACAAGAATTATTTGGATGCTCAGGGTGATAAATCGGTGGATGGATGTTTGGTGTGAAGGAAATTCACGACAATAATAAAAATTTATATATAATAAGATAAAATATGGTATGCTTCAATTGGTTTTTGTAAATTTATTAATTCAATTGTTTCAAGAAGAATAAATGTTTAGTTATGGAAGAAAGTGTCTGGAGTTTGCAAATGAGATTATGGGAATGCTAACTTTCTGCTGTTTTTGTTATTTTATGTTAGTCGTGTGATGATAGTTTCATATACAGGTTGAACTTTTGATACAAATTACAATCAATATTTCAAAGCAGTTGAAGCAATAGATAACTGTTGGAAGATTTGTCACAACAAAGATTATTTTTTATTTTAACGCATGCCCAAAAAAAACTCGATGAATATTAAGAAATTTGAGCATAATATTGTATTATTGTAGTTTTAATGTTATTTCATTTGAAAATATCTATCGATGTTTGTTTAAAATAAATGAGCAAAAACCTCGTTTTAGGAAGTCAATGTTACATATTCCAATCCAAGGACTTTTCAATGTTTGTAAAGGATTGTTGGATTTTACGATACTTTACTATCTTTACGATCTTACTATTCAGAGGACAACAATTATTTGGATAGTCGGGGTGATTATTGTGGGTGTTTAGTGCGAAGAAAATTCACGATAATTATAAAAATTAATATATATGTAATAAGTTTCAATACATTTTTGTAAATTTACGTAATCAATTATTTCAAGAGGCATAAATGTTTGGTTATGAAAAGGTTCTGATAGTTACTGTTGTATATCACACAGTTAGTGTATGTTTAGTTGTCTAACTTCTAGTTGTAATTTTTGTTTGCTTTGCCTTGAGTTTAAACACAGTTTATTATGTTTAATCGCTGTTAGGAAACCACTTAAGCGTCTTTTGTTGCTTGCATGTGTGCTTAACCTAAACCTAACATTGGTAATAATTTGTAACAAAGCATCCGTTGCGTCATAGATTTTACGATAGGAGCAAACATTGCGTGCGCCATGCGCCATTTTCACCGCAAACACATCCAGCGTACGCAGACGGGGACTACACAAGAACCGCAAATAGAATAATCTAGCTTTGCATTATTAACGACGGTAATCTCAATAAAGTTATAACTTTATGTCATTCAGATATATGCACGCAGGCGCGTGCACCAGTTGTTAACATTTGGCTCGGTTTAACGCGGATTAAATCCCAACGGGAATGCGCGCTTATGAAATAAAATCGCGCCCGAGGGGACTTTCGACTTGCCCTTAACTCGCGGTTCGCACATGCCGCGCATAACGAGACCTGCAGCGAGCTAAAGAGCACCTTACGCAACGGCGCGCCGCACGGCAACATGCATCATGCTGCGCGCTGAAAATCGCACAATTATTGTACAATCGCAGAATTAAGTGCGGCGATAATTTTCGCTTGCAAAGAACGCTCGCCACTCCGACGGCGACTGATCTTGATCGCCGATCACTTGCACTTGCACAATTTCGCGGCATTTAATGTGCTCCCGACGCCATTGTGGCGTAATTGCCGATGCGATTTCGTTTGTAAACATTCGATTGAGTTGTGAGCGAGCGAAGGAAAAATCCGCGCGCGCGTTTGTAAAAGGCAAGGCGCGCGCGCCGCGAAGCAAAATCGGACGGGCGCGCTATAAATGGGAGCGCGCGGCGATTTTGTGCGTGCACAATCGCAATTAAAGACAATTATCGCATTGTGCATGTGCCGGTGGTATACCGGCCGCGGCTCGGCCGAATCAATTTGGAAAGTTGCAGGACGGCGCGAAGGAACGCGAACCGGGCGTGGTGCCAACAGTGCCGATCCGTACCAATCCTTAAAAAGTTAAAAACGCACTTTTATGGGCGCGCAAAGAGAGGAAAAAGAAATGTAATGGCCGTGAACGTTCGATCAATTAAATTAATTATTTCGAGCCGCAGCACGGGATTAAGCAATCAACGAAGTGATCCCGAACGGAAAGTTAGATAATTGCCTCAATCGAGTGCAATTACGATAAAAACGAAAACGTTTTGTTTCGAGCACCTGCCAAAAAGTTGAAAACAAAGAAGCAACGTTTGTTGTTGTTGTCATTGTTCGCGAAAATGTCAAATTAGAGCCAACCGAACTATCATGCGGGGTGTGAAACTCCGAACGAATTTTAATTAGTAATCTCGAAGCGACGAAGCTCGAGACTCCGGCGCGAGCGCAAACAACGCGCTGTGCCTAATCAAGTTCCCAAGCCGCGGCCGAGCTGAAAAATGACGAAACAATATGGAATCCCAGTGGTGCCGCAAGATAAAGGTACGCAATACGTAACGCTAGCTGTGCACCCAAACGCGGCGCGCGCGAGATCGTGCCGTGATAATAAAATAAAATAATATTGCTTATTAAGTACGCGCTGCTCTCATGCGTACCGCGCGCCGTACGTACACGTCGGGCCGGCGTCGCGGTGTGCGTGTGGACGTGCAAACGTATAGCGCTAACCTTGACAGGTATAATGTTACTCAATGTAATATCAATCCGGCCGCGCATGATGCAAGCGGCGCGATGTTGGGCAACGCGTTTGTACACTTGTGTCACTGCTCACTCACCCAGGCGCGCGAGAGATACAAGTACAAGCTCGCGGCGTGCAAGCGATCGGGTGCCAAGCCGGCGTTTCGACACCGCGGCGCTGAAACAAAGCTTGCGAGCCGCGGATCGTGTGGACGGTATTGATAGTATCGCTGTGAGAAGTCAATTGGTCAAGACGGCGGTGCCCGCAAGAAATTCCCGTTCGGATGAGGACGAAGATATTTGGCAGGGAGAGAGGGCCCCTCGACTAATTTCGGAGTCACCAGACAGGAAGTACAGAAATGTGCCAGTTATTCACGAAGGAAATACTTGAAACGTCGCCAATGTTTATAGGACAATAAGGATTCGCAATTGTTGGCTGTCGGTGTTTCAGTGCTTTTTATGTGCTCTCTTACGATTAGTCACGTGTTATCAGTGATAAGTTCATTGTTCTGTACAAAAATTTTTCAATTTTATTGGAAATTTTGTCAATTTTCGAAAATAAAGATTACATCATTCTTGGCCAATATTAACATTCTTTTTATAGTCCAATATGTTTCTATGGAATAAACTGTCAATTCATCAAGGTAACAACCTTGCTAAAACCAAAACATTTCTGTCAACCAATTTTCATGGGCATTCTGCCTTTACCACAACTGTGCCACACTTTCGCAACAAACCTTAATGAAATTAACACTTTTAGCAAGAACATTAAATCCCCTGAAGTAATTGGTAAAATTAGCGCATCCGTCCAAATTCGTGCAAATCAACACTACGGAGTTTAAACAAAGCTTGAGCATTGAAAGTGTCATTCAGGAGCAAGACGGTGGTACCCACAGGAACTTCTTGTTAAGATGAAGTTATTTGGCAGGGCGAGAGGGATGGTCGACTAATTTCGGAAACTATGCACAAAGCCACCAGGCAGGGAGTACAAGAATGTGCGAGGTATCCGCTAAGGAAACCTTTTAAACACAGTCAATGTTTATAGGACAATAAGGATTCGCAATTATTAGCTATCAATGTTCCGGTTCTTTTTATGAGTTTTTTTACTATCAGGCGTTATCAGTGTTTAGATTATTGTTTGGTATGAACATGCAGAATAACTGACTGGTCGCTTTGATTAAAACTGTTGTAAATATTTTTGAAAAATATAAATTACATCATTCCTGACCAATATTAACATTCCAATATGTTTTTACCAAACAAAATGTCAACCAATCAAGGTAACAACCTTGCTAAAAGCAAAACAACTTATTGTCATGGGCATTCTGTCTTTACCACAACTGTCACATACTTTTGTAACAAATCTTAATGAAATAAACATCTTTAACAAGAACACTCAATCCCTTGCAGTAATTAGTGAAATTGGCGAACCAGTGCAAAGCAACACTGAGGAGTTGAAACAAAACTTGGTATTGATAGTATCAGTCAGGGGTTAACTGGTCAGATATTTGGCAGGGCGAGAGGGATGCTCGACTAATTTAGGAAACTTTGCGCGAAGCCACCAGACAGGAAGTACAAGAATGCGTTAGTTATTCCTAAAGGAGATCTTTGAAACATTGCCAATGATTATAAGACAATAACGATGCGCAATTGTTGGCTGTCAGTGTTTGAAAGCTTTTTAGAAGTTTTCTTACGATGAGTCACGTATTATCAGTGTTAAGTTTGTTAACCATAGGCGGAGGATAGGAGACGCGCCACCATAAGAAACCTACCAGCAATACCACCCTTCTCCAGACGGAGTCAAGTGGTCGACGCCTTGGGAGCGGTTGGAGCGTGCAGGCGAGGGACACTCGCCTGCCAGCCTCCGTTGCATGTGTTTCGTGCTTTTGCCCTTAGTCCCTGCTCTATATTAGTTCTGTGCTTATTATCAGTCGTAGCTAGTATTATTGCTATTAGTGTTGCTCGGGGGTGGCAAGGTGGTTCTGTGCGTGTTCGACACAGAAACGAGCATCATCGTGCGCCATCATCATCGTTCGCCGCTAACAAGTTTATTGTTTTGTACACAAGTATAGAAAAACTAGTCAATGGACAATATTTACATTTAATCGAAAATGTTGTAAACCACTAGGTGAAATATTAATAAAAAATGACTTCTTTCTTGGTCAATATAAATTCTATATAATCTATTTATACTTTAAAAGACAATATGGATTCGCAATTGTTGGCTGTTAGTGCGTCATAGCTTTTTATTTCTTACGATTTCATACAATTTACTACGCATTGCCTATGAGAAGATTACTTTTTAATAATATAGGTAAATAGGTAAATTGAAAAGGTTGTAAACATTTTCGATAAAAATTACATCATTCCTGACTAATAATAATATTCTGTTTATAATCCAATATGTTTCTACCAAATAAAATGTCAACCCATCAAGGTAACAACCTTTCTAAAACCAAAACATTTTCTGTCAACCAATTATCACGGGCATTCTGCCTTTACCACAACTGTACCACACTTTCGCAACAAACCTTAATAAAATTAACACTCTTAACAAGAACATTAAATCCCCTGCAGTAATTAGTAAAATTAGCGAATCAGTGCAAATTACTGCGAAGCAGTGAAACACTTCTCCACATTGCACTAACCATTTGACTTTTTCTCGACCGCTCTGCTTCCAGTTTTATAATTATCACTCGTTTTCCTACAAAAGTTTGCATTTTTTTAAACTTCAAACCGTGCATAATGGCCAACATTCAAGTCTATTTAAATACGTTTGAGGTGCTAGAAGCGTTTGAACGTTCGAAGCGTCGAGGTAAAGTTGTCGGTCGACTGATCACGCGCTTTAACACTGAACGCGAGACCTTGCGCGCTCTTCAGGGACGCGTTCGCGGTCCCCGCGTCGCGGACAAGAATTTTTTGGCTGCCATTCAAATCGCCGACGAAACTTAAGCAGCGCTACCAGAAAACCGCTGAACTAGACAAACGACTATTGCTCGTTAATGCTTATTAATATTCCTTTGTTTCGTGGAACAAAAGTTCAAATAATTACCGACGCCAGCGCCGAAACAAAGGAAAATAAAGTGTGGTCGTGCTGCATTCTCCTTCCTGCTGCCAATGTTGTGTGTCTCTCGGAACGACGGAGATTATTGCTCGTTAGGATTCATTATTTTCATTACAATCAACCGAGAATCGCTCCGATTGTAGGGACCGCGCGTCTGCGCCGCGCGGATTTGCATTTTTTCCCTCGTCATGCGCGAGCTTACGTTCACAAACGAATACATTAATTAATTATATTAATTGCCAGCGAGATTTTTATGTCGGGACGTGCGTACGGAGTGTGTGCCTCGCGTGGCTTGAATAATTAATATTAATTGTAATTACAACAGCGTAGCGGGACCGTGATTAATAAATATGCATGAAAACTGACGTCGAAATAGCACTCGTCGGACGCAGTTTAATTTTTAAATATATCGAAAATTAGTTCGAAAATGTTTCATTTTCTACGCCTCGAACGGTTCAAAGTCATCGGTGCATTAACCCATCAAAGCTCACTTTTGATTAACATAAATTGCCCGCTTTGTGCGATGCTCATTTCGCTGTAATTAATTGTTAGAGCATAGAGCGATTTGAGGCCCCAGGAAATAAATGTGAAGCCAGCATGGCGCGGACGTAGATACTGCGCGTTAGTCGGTTCGGAACAATGGATTATTGTATAATTACTTAACGCGCCGATACAGAGCCACTGACAATGCGGATAAAAGTCGGCGTCGATCGTGAGCGTTTTACGGATGTTCGATCCACTTAAGAGAACGTTGAACCATTGGAAACTACGTACAAATTACAAATGTAACACAAAAAAAACACACACGGTTGGGAAACGATTGGGAACGACTCGGTCTACACTCCAAGGAATCAAACTTTGAGTGATTCGTGTGGAAATGATTGATTTCGTTACTGATTGTGAGGATAAAAAGTAACAAGTCGAAAATTGGTTTTCTGTTATTTAGGTGTTGAGTTTTCGTTTTCTAGTACATTTCTATTATGAAATGTTATGAAAACACAAAGATGAATTCGTTTGTATTGATTGATGAACTGATTTATAAATGAATTGAATTACTCTCATAAACCAGGCCCAAAATTTAACAAAATAAAACGTGTTAACGACATATTTGCATGTGTTACATCTTATCAGCGTTCGATTAGGACCAAATATATTTTTTTGAAATTATTTGGGCGTGTCGGTCATAAATTCATGTCAATTTATAGTACGTGGGAAATGAACTAAAAAATGCTGTAATTTTATATGCAGAAAGTGTGGGCAGGCAACAGGTTCACGGAAGTGTCTGAAATGCACACCCTCATTAAAAATTGCCTTCCACAGCAAACATGCTTGTTAGAAAGTATTGTGCTGAGTAATAAGTAATGAGCGTTTAGTTTAAACACCTGTCTCACCACGATTTGCATAAAATTTGAACAACCCTATCACCTTCATTTCTTATCATTAGCAACCTTCAACTCTGAGGAGGACCTTCGAAATTGGCCCCTCAGCTAGCCCGGTCGATTTCTGATAAAGGGGCATCGACAAACTGGTCGAACGGTGACAGGTGATGAGGAACAGTCAAGCTTTTAAAAACGCTCATTACTTATTACTCAACCTAATACAATGTATTTTCTTCTCATCTCGATTTAGAATGACGAACAACGTGGAGGATAATACAGCAATTTACTCCACAGGATTTTATTATCTCTATTTATTGTAGAACAACGAAAGAGTGGACGATAAAACGCTCATCACTTATTACTCAACCCAATAGTTTAGATATGAAGGATTTACTTGCAACAAAGCACAAGCCCTTATTCCCAAACATGAGGGAATGGACCACCCTACTTTTAACAGCTCCAAGTCGAAATATTTTTAAAACATTGTACCAATGACCTACCCAATGGTTAAAGCTGAACTACGCGCATTGTGCATGGTCTTTATCGTTTTCAAACGCGTTCAATGGCAATGTCATTGAATGAGCGAATTAAAACGTGAAAAAAATGTGAATGACGGTGTTCTTGCACG
>JARRAA010018576.1:0-29074 GCA_030557295.1 Ecitodaemon sp. MM-2014 | reverse complement strand
TTATTTTGCCAAATATAGCGAATATAATGTTTTGTATTCCATTATTTAAACATACGTATATCAAAAAAAAATTAAGACTATTCGAAAAACATAAATATAATATAATGGAAAATATGTTGTAATGAGTAGTTTTATCATTAATAAGGATTTTTTACGAAAATATTGAAATTAATTTCTGCACGCTACGCGCGCGTTTGGCCCACTGTGCGACCGGTTGATCCAGGATCACAATAAAGCGAATATCAACATTGATTAGGCTTTATTTCCTTTCTTTGCCTCAAAAACAGAAAACTGACAATGAGTTTGAAAGCTAACTTGTATTAAACGTCCAAAGATGTCGCTCTATGTACCAATTTGAAATTATTAAAGAACTAGTGAGACAAAAGTCTGAAATAATAACAAAACTTCGTCAATTTTGAGTGCAATTTTAACGCACTACTGGTAAAATTTTCTTGACAACTATAAGTAAGATAGAAAGAATTCAACTACGCATTGAAGTAAAAATTCTGTTCCTATCGCATCCGGGACGCAAGTTATAACTGACTTTATGAAGCAAGTTTATTAAAAATTCAAGAATTGGCAAACTTTGGGAGCCATTTTGATACACTTCTAGTAAAAATTCGGAGATAAATTATATCAGTATTGAAAGACAAACTCTTCTTCTATGAAATGAAGTGAAAATCGTAAAACTATCTTGCCTAGAACGCATGTTATAGCCAATTCTGCAAGGCATGTTTTGAAAAACTTAAAAAATGGGCAAATTTTGAAAGCCATTTTAACCGACTTCCAGAAGAAATCCGATGAAATTTTGTAATAAAATTGAAAGAACAACTCATCCGCTATAAAATAAAGTAAAAATTGCGAAACTTTCATCCTCAGAACGCGTGTTACAATCAATTTTGCAAGGCATGTTTTAGAAAAGTTCAAAAATTGGTAAACTTTGGGGACCATTTTGACGTACTTTCAAGAAAAATTCAATGACGATTAAAACTAATATAGAAAGAGAAAGTCTTTCTCTATGAAATCAAGTCAAAATTACGAAGATACCATATACAGAACGGAAGGCATAGCGCATTTTATAGGGCAAGTTTTTGTAAAGTTCAAAAATTGGCTAAATTTTGACGCAATTTTATCGCACTTCTGGTAGGAATTCCACAATATGTGATACTAAAATCGAAAGAATAACTCTTTCTCTATAAAATGAAGTAAAAATCATGAAGCTATCGCACATACGAAGGAAGTTATGGCCGATTTTACAGAGAAAACTTTTTACGAAGTTCAAAAATTAGCCAACTTTGAGCGCCATTTTGAACCGCCCCAGGTTAAAATTCAATAGCGTTTAATACTAACATAGAAAGAACGATCCTTACTTAACTAAATGAAGTGAAAATCGAGAAGCTATCGAGAACGAGAGTTATAGTCGATTTTGCAGGGTAACGTTGTGATAAAACTTAAAATTGGACGCCACTTCCGTTACTTCCGGCGGAAATTGAACAACGTTGATAGTTGAGAGATAATAAGGATAACGAGGATATAAAGGATAAATTTTCCAAATTTATTGTGAACGTGTCAAAATAAACAACTATTGCGTTTAAAAATTGCGCGTGAAAATCATGGTTCAAACTCAAGTATATTTGTTTGAAAGAACAAGTCCATTGGCGCAAAGTCTGTGCACGGGCATAACAAACATTTCCCTGAACGCGCTAAGCCCTTTGAGCACGGTTTTCCTCGAATTACACTTTATGTCGAGTCGCGCCAGTTGTGCCATTACTAACTTTTATAATCGCGCCTCGCGTAGGTTGGGAAAACATTCGCCTTGTCGTTCCTGTTATTTGCAGAGTACGAGCAAGATGTCGTTAACGACGCAATTAAAAACAAATAATAAGGCGTTGCAACTGGAAACTTGCAAGGAAACTCGGGGAGAATGAAGTGGAGCTCGTGGTATTAGAAATATTATTTGTCGTTAAATGCTTTCTCCAGTCTTGATGGTTTTTATGGCTTCAAAGCTGCAAGAACTTAGAACATAATTTTGTCTATCTTTGAGTTACGGATATCTTCGAATGTTATTAATTTATAATATTGCATTTAAAAGAGTTATTTTATGATATAGTCAAAAATATTTGTAGGACATTCGAAGGATGTGGCTTTGATAATGACCAACATACACGTTAAAGAATTGGTAAAAAAGTTTAACACATTGTTTCGACCTCCAATATCTTTTAACCTACCTTATATTAAAAGTATGTATTAAGTCACGTGATAGAGTGTATTATTGACTATCTCTGTACAAAATTTGAGTTAAATTAGTCTAGTATTAGAAGAGATATTGATTGTATAAGAACTGGTGTCGAAATGATAACTGAAATTTAATAGGGTTCGTTGACCTCCAATATCTCTTGGCTTATTATATACCTGAATTCTGTATTAAGTCACGTGATAGAGTGTATTATTAACTATCTCTTTAAAAAATTTGAGTTAAATTAGTCTAGTGTTAGAAGAGATATTGATTGTATAAGAACTGGTGTCGAAACGATAACTGAAATTTAATAGGGTTCGTTGACCTCCTATATTTCTTAACTTATTATATACCTGAATTCTGTATTAGGTCACGTGATAGAGTCTATTATTGACTATCTCTGTACAACATTTGAGTTAAATTAGTCTGGTATTAGAAGAGATATTGATTGTATAAGAACTGGTGTCGAAACGATAACTGAAATTTAATAGGGTTCGTTGGCCTCCAATATCTCTTGACTTATTATATACTCGAATTCTGTATTAGGTCACGTGATAGAGTCTATTATTGACTATCTCTGTACAAAATTTGAGTTAAATTGGTCTAGTGTTAAAAGAGATATTGATTGCATAAAAACAGATGTCGAAATGATAACAAAAGTTTAATACAATTTTTTGACCATCAATATCTTCCAAACAATTATATATCAGTTCTCTATACTTACATCAACTTAAATAATATATAATAATGTATCTATGAGTAAAAGTTGGGTTAAATCGGCCCAACAATACTGAAGATATTAACTACCAAAAATATTTCCCCAAATATTCACAAAAATATCGCTCTGCTTCTTTGACCTGCAATAACATGCAAACTATTAAATATAAAAATTTGATATTAAGCCACATTGTAGTCCATAATATAATAATAGTCTGTACAAATTTTGGTGAAAATCGGATAAGAACTGTCCGACTTATCGTCGGTGAAAAATCACGGATTAAATCCCGCACAAATTTGTACGAAATCGCCATTATAGCGACTCCCTGGCTCGGACGAAAACCAAACATTAAGGCGTCAGCGAAAAGTTTCTAGGTATGAAATGAACAAAAGCGGTAAAAATTAAAATTTCGCCCTTAATTAAATTCCCTCGAACTTTTTAAGTTTCCGAGTTACTGGAACTCGAACGCGAACATTAACGCAAACCGTCTGGAGTGTGGAAAATTATCGCGCCGAATGAAAAGCTTTAGTTTTTGTCTCGCCGCCAACTTTAAAACGAAGAACTTTATGAAAGACATCTCGAAGTAGGTGCACCACTCGCATAACACTTTGGGCGTTAACGAAATTAAACCTAACTCGGTGCTTTGCGTTACAGCCCACTTCGGTGTGTCGCGATAACGCAAGAAAAATAATTAAACAGCGCGGGAAAACTCGTTAACTCTCCGGGATGTTCTCGATCCTTCCTCGACTGCGCCTCCTCGAGCGGTGGCTCGAATTATTTACGACGCCGGCGACGCCGAACATAAATCCTCGTGCAGTTTCGCGACAATTAATTAATAAAATCCTAAATTAAAGCGGCGACTTACACCGCCGCCTCCGTCCGTAATAGATAGCGACGTCGTTCGTCTCTCGTCCTGGCGCGCGTCCCGCTCCCGTTTGGCGGGTCGAACCTCTCGACGTGCGGCTGGAAGCGAGTCGGACAATGATGACAGTGTAACGACAGGCGCTCACCGCTCGTTTTGGTCGTGCCGGCGCGGGGGCGGTCGCGTGCGCCCTCTGATAAGACGTAATTACGCGTTCGCCGGCGCAAAGGACGCGCGCAAACTAAATTTGCAAGACGTCGTCTCGGAAGGCGGGCGAATATAGAAAATGTCGCCGACGCCGACGCGACAAGGTCCTGATGACTTTTTGATTGTTCTCCACTTGTTTGCTGCCAAACGTGCCCGGCAAATTAATAGCGAAAGGGTGTCACTTTTTTCGAGGGCGGGGGATGCTAGAGAATGATGACTAAGCCTTGCGGCTCTCGAAATCAAAGCCAAATTACCGAGACGTCCAGTCGATAGAGGCGTCCGGACGGATTAGCCCCATTTGCCCGGAAAACAGCGCTGCAGATTTCCGGAATTAACGCAATTCTGCTAACGAGGCGAATCAATCAATCAAACTAGAGTTTCAGTGCGGAAAATCCAACAAAATCCAATGAAAACGATGTTTTTGGCGAATGGACATTCTGTCAATCTGAGCGGTTGTTTCAAGTTTTTATTTATTCTGTTTTTGACATTCAATATCTTCCAAACCATTATCTATATGAATTCTGTATTAGGTCCGATTATTGAGTATATCGTTGTGTGTATTGGTACAAAATTTGGAAGAAATTGGTCAAATAATACCTGAGATATCAACTGTCAAAGAATATGTGACGAAATTATGACAAAAGTTTAATACAGTATTTTGGCGTTCAATATCTCCTAAATTATTGTATATCTGAATTCGATATCACATCAAGTTATACAGTATATTATTAAGTATCATTGTACTAGATTTGTGTAAAATTGGTCAAGTAACACCTGAGATATTGACTGTAGATAAACATGAGACGAAATGATGACAAATTTTTAATACAAAATTTTGGCATTCATTATCGCCCCAACTATTGAATACCTGAATTCTATATCAAGTCGTGTTATAGAATATATTATTAAGTATCATTGTACAAGATTTGAGTAAAATTTGGCAAGTGAGAACCGAGATATTGACTCTAATATTATATGTTAACAATTGTTAACAAAAACTTAATAAAGTAAAGTTTGACATTCAATATCTTCCGAACTATGATATACCTGTATTCTATATTAAGCTACTTACTAGAGTATCTTATTGCATAACTCTGTATAAAATGTTAGTAATATTGGCCGAATAACACCGGAGATATTGACTGTATAAGAACTTGTGTATTAATGACAACAAAAATTTAATACAGTGCTTTGGGCTTCGATATCTCCCAAACTATAATACACCTGAATTCCGTATTATGTCCTACGAAAGAGTATATTAGTTGGTAGTTCTGTGCGAAAGTTGGCCAAGATTAGACAAATAACACCTGAGATATTAACTGTATAATAGTATGCGCCCAAATTGTAAGAAAAGTTTGGTAGAATACTTTGGCATTGAATATCTTCCAAACTATTGTATACTCGTATTGTGTATTAATGTCACTTGTAAGAGTATATTAGTACTTACTTCTGTACAAAATTTGAGCAACATCTATCAAGAGACAGCAGAGATATTGACCGTCGAAAAACTTATTGCCAAATATCAACCAAACATTTCCTTTGTTTTTTAACCTCAAATATCTCCTAAACTATTATATATAAAAAATTCCGTATTAACTCAGGTTCTAGTATACATTATTAAGTATCACTGTATTAAATTTGAGTAAAACGACTCAACTAACACCGGAGATATTAACTATATAAGAACAAGTATCGAAAACCTGTTCAGTTGGTTGCATATATTATGAAAACCACTCCAACGAATTTACATTCTCCCAACTCTTGCATATTTGTCCTTTATCTCCTTCTCTCTCGCGTCCGCAGCCTTGGGATGATCACAGGTTGCGAAGGCCGTAGGCTTCCGAAAGCTGCGGAGGCGGCGAGAAGCGCCGAGGCCGGCAGCGGCTGATATTCCTCATAAATACCTCGCGCGTGCTGCAATTTCATTAAAGCTAAAGCACATGCCAGCAAAACAAATGCGGGGATTAGCTTAATGCGACCGCGAACAACAAAATTTCAGCCTGCGTCGTAGGCGGCGGCGGCGCTTTATGCCTTAATTTCATTTTTCGCCGCCGCCTCCGGTGCTCGATTAAATTGGACGCCGTTTTCAAGCGCAAACATCCTTCGCGTCCGTTACTTTTACGACGCGCAGGTTTACGGCGCCATTTTTAAGACGCGTCCATGTCATCAGCGCGGCGCCAAAGGTCAAAGGCCGAAGGTCGGGGGCCAAGTGTCATTCGGACAATAATCCGGCGCTAAATATAGGTTAGAGTGCGATTGGGAGAGGTTTTTAATGAGTGACGAGTGGTTCCGGGCCGGAACAAAATGGAGGACGGCGTAGGGGGCGTGCGGAGCGCTTTAAATTCCCCGGAGACGACTGCGTGTTTATCCGGGTCGTAAAGAAGATTCATTTTATAATTAAATCCCGTTGGAGAGGGTGCGCGCGCCCCTGAAGGCCTCGCAGAGCGGAATTTCTTACGGATTGCGACAAATTCGATGAGAGTCGTGGGGAAATTCTGGCAGAAAAAAAAAATCGCGCGGCTTGGCTGTAACTAGCTGAAAGCTTTTTGACATAAACCGCCTGCCACTTTGATCCCCTCAACTAAAAGAGTTAACCCCGTGACATACCGCGCCGCGAAACAGTTACATAAATGCGAATGTCGCGGAAGGGATGCAGGTCGGCGGCGCGACGAGTTAAATCGGCGTGAACGCGGAGGCGGTCGCCGGCGGTGGTTATCGCGCGCGCGGCGCGGCCGCGATGAGAAACGGCCGTGTTGAATGCAGCTGAAAAACTTCGCTCCGCCGAGAGCACTCCATTGCCGCGCGCCCGCCGCCCCCCGACCACAAGCTGCCGCCGCTGACGGCTTATGTGCGTTCGCAGCTCGCCACTTCTGCTGGAAACATTTGTTACGCTCGGATTTTGTTTCGTATACATCATCCGATCGCGTCGGAATAAAACACTGCGTGCGAACGCTGAAACCGAGCGGAAATTTTGCTCCACTTTCAGCGTGGATATCTTTGGAAGCTATTAATTTATATTAATGAAATTGTTAGGCATTATTTACTTGATACGTAAGAGTATGTGTAATTAATTTGGTTGATGTGGTTTTAAAAATGAATAAGATACAGGGTGTTTAAATATGTGTGATTAAAAAGTAGACTTTTTTAAGTGATGCAATTTAATAATTAATATCTCCGAAACTAACAAGTCTCTGACTTTGAAATTATTCACCAATATTTAATATATTATAGAGAGTAACTGTACTAAATTTCTGTCAAATCGGTCAAGGTACACGCGAGATATTGATTATCAAAAAATATGTTTCAATTGATATAAGAAAATATGATACGTTTTTGACATTAAATATCTCCTATACTAATAAATATTTTAATTTGATTTTAAGTCATACAAAAGAATATATTACTAGGTATCTTTGCACGTAATTTGGATGAAATTGATACAAGGACACCGGAGATATTGATGATCTAAGAACAGATTATTAAATAATTACAAAAAACGATAGTACAAATTTGACCTTCAATATCCCCACAAAAAAATATATAATTGAATTTATTATCAAGTCATATGAAAGAGTATATTGTTAGGTATCTCCGTGCAAAATTGGGGTAAAATCAGTCCGGTAACACCTGAGAGATTGACGATCTAAGAACCTCTATTCAAAGGACGATAAAAAATGTATACACTTCTTTGACCTTGAATATCTCCTATACCAATTTGCCTCTGAAATTGACATTTATTCCATAAAAAGAGTTTATTATTAGGATCATTTGTGCAAATTTTGAACAAAATCTCTCGAGTAGCACCTGGGATATCGACTGTATAAGAACCTCCAATATCTCCCAAATTATTTTAACCCAGAATTTGCTATTAGCCCATACGATAAATAATATTATTAAGAATCTCTGTGCAAAATTTGGGTAAAATCGCCGGAAAATTGGCCAAGTAATCCGTTGTCGAAAAGCTTGGAACAAAATACAATACAAAAAGTACTTTTCCACTCTAACCTCAAATATCGCCTAACGTAACTAACCTACATGCACGGCATTAAGTGGCTCCGTTTTTAATACTTATGTAATGCTCCGTGCAAAATTTCACCACAATGCCTCAAAAACCCTGGGAGTTATGGGCTTTCAAAGTTTGCGAACTTTTTACTTCGCTTGGCCACACTGTATGTGCCGAACTTCGCTCAAAAATGAAGTAGGTGCGCAGCTGGAAAGCGAATTTCCCCGCGAATTTGCCGAACTGTATAAATACCAGAATGTGCGATTCTCGCCGGCGCCCGGCGGCAGAGCGCGATGGTGTAGGCGTAAAATCGTTGCCCGAAACGGCCGACTGCGCCCGCTGCGCCGGCCCGGCGGGGGCGGACTGCAGCCGCCACCGCGGCATTGTTTGCCCGGAGGCAGCGGCGCAACAACCGCGGTGTTGACCCTTCACGCCGCGACCTACTTGATCATCTACGATCGAGATTTTAATTTTCGACGGATTGCATTCCACCTAACCTCAACATAACCTCCGAAGTGCCGAACACACTGTATGCACGAACGATTACAAACCAACGTGTCGTATCAAATGCGCTTTGTATCGATGCTAAACGACAACCTGTCAACTAATCCATCACGTTTTGTTTCGCCTGGGGGCGGCGGCGATCGGAGGCGGCTGAAAAAAAATCGTTATGAATTCGAAATGAATGAGGCGGACGAAGCCCGCTCGATGCAGACGTTACGTACACGCCGAACGGCAAACATTCCCCCCGCCCGCCCCGCGCGCACCCTCTCTCTCGCGCGCTCGCCCCTTGTGGGGGGGGTGGGGGCTTATTAAGGGCTGCGCCGCTCTCGTTTTGCAAATTCAACATTCCGCGCGACCAACAACCACCGTCCGACATCCAACGTGCGTATTGATTCCTCCACCGCCTCGCCCTGCATACGACCCTGGACGGCCGCCACCCCTGCCGCCCCCGACGATCGCGACGGTAGTTTTCATTCATGCCCATTCGCCAGCGCGGCGGAATTTTCATTCATGGATTTTCCAGCCTTTTGTTTACGTTCACCGCGTTTCGACTTAAAATTAAGTGCTCAACTTGAGTAACTTTACTTAACTTGAGCAAACTGAAAAATACAACCACCAAAAAAATGAAACCAAGGTAGATAAATTACTACCTGTCCGTAGCGGAATTTAATTGTTTACAACGCGTGGGCGGCGGCAAAATTCCACGAACTGTACAGAGTGTTTCTGAACGCCGTAAAACAAGACCGATCTAAATTACGTTTGTTTTTCGTGGTGGGGGTGGTCGGGGCGGTAGAGGGTGCAAAATCATACAAAGTGTCTACATGCCCTAAAAACAATATTAATGACCATTTTTTTCATAGGACAAAACGAATGTCACTCGAGAACCACTCTAATTAATTCACGAGGGGCGGCCGACAAGGCGGGGGCGGGCGCAACAAGGGATGAAAAACGTCTCGGCCATCGACGTCCGAGAAAGGTGTCCTTAAGTGCCCTCAACGCAATTTATAATTTTTGACGTTCCGCCTCGACGAGCGCCATCTATCATCAAGGTTCCGAACCTTTTTTTGGTTAGGATCCGTTCGCAGTCATTAAAGCCCATTTAGGGCTTATTAGCCGAGGTCTTTAATTAAACCCGAACGTGTTTCGGGGGCGTTTGATCATCGGAGCGGCGCGGCGAAATCGGGGGCGGGCTGCGATTAATAAGCGAGCGCCATTTTGAGGTTATGTCCGCATCGCCCAGTCGCAACAAGTTCAATAGATTCCCGCTCGCCGCCATTCACGGCGGAATTTCATTGAAACTATATTTATGAATGCCGAGGCATTCGCGCGAACGCTCCGCCATTCTCTATCGATTGACGTTCGCCGCCCCCTCCCGCCGCCCGGCCGCCCCCGATGTCGGCGAGGCGGGCGGGCGGTCGAGATTAACGTTTTCTTTCGATTTATACGCGGCGCGCGCGCACGCTTCGAAACGCGGCGTCTTTGTGGAATGCGCAGACGGATAGCTCGGAATTGAGGTTATGGACGGACGTTGCACGAGGTTAGGCCCGAACGCGAGCGGATTCTGCGAGGGCTCGCGACGTCGCGCGCGCGGAGGAAACAGATGCGCGTGACTCGAACGCGGGCGGGGATAAAAACGGGTTCGGCATGCTGGATCCGGGACGCGCCGCGGATGCAGGAGTCGGGATGACGCAGGGCGCGCGTGGGTGGGAAAAAGATCTGGAAAGGTAGTGCCGACCGTGCCGAACCGTCCCCCCTCCCCCCCGCACGACGACGACGACGACGTCGCCACCCCCCGCAGCCCCCGACTTCGCCAACTCGCGCGCGAAGTTTCCTGCAGTCGGGGGGTGGCGGCGGTGGCGGTGAAACTTGCCAGGCACGTCAGACGCCGTAATCGCCCGGGTCGTAACGAAAATTTCATTCACGAAACCGGCGGATACATTCCGGCCGCGCGAGCAGCCAACAGGTTAATAATTTATCACCCGTGGGGGCGAAATATTTCCACCCCCGAACTTATTGCGGCGTCCGCCCGGCGACGCGCCGCGCAATAAGCGTTCCCTGTAAAAAAAACCAGAAGCATTTCGCTATTTATTCCGGGGGTGGTTTCAGCGCCACCCCCACCACCCTCAACGCCTACCGGAAACCGCCCCGTTGATGAGCCACTTTAATTACGCGGAGATCTCGAGCGTGATTCACATCAAATATTAGCGAGAGAGCAATAGTGGTAAAAACATCCCTTACGAAACAAGCC
The DNA here is from genome assembly GCA_030557295.1 of Ecitodaemon sp. MM-2014. Taxonomy (NCBI): domain Eukaryota; kingdom Metazoa; phylum Arthropoda; class Insecta; order Coleoptera; family Staphylinidae; genus Ecitodaemon; species Ecitodaemon sp. MM-2014. The sequence goes on along the minus strand of JARRAA010018576.1, from coordinate 18,296 downwards.
TTGGCGCGGGGGCGGCGCCAAGACCGTAAATTGAACGATTCGGGGTAAAATGTGTAACGATGAAGATTTAGGTGTTGAAACCGGGTCACCGGGCTCCGAGGGGATGATCGTTAATTTATTGCGGGGCAACCCCCGCGGGGGATGATGGGATTCGATCCGATTAAACGCGCCCGACAATGCTTCGCGCGGAAATCGAATATCGAAATTCCGAATTGCACCACCATCGGCCGGCCTTCAACTCCCGCGAAGGGGTGGCAACCCTTACGCGAACAAAAATGTATTTTCAGTCGAATTAGACGCGAAATATTGATTTCTAACGCTCTCTTTGTTACTTAACGTTGTGCAACACGTGATACACGCGTCATCCCCTTTTCAACCCCCGGCCGTCCTAAGCAAACGGGACCAAAAAGGACTCGGCACAGATGCCGCCCTTGCCGCACGCGCGCCGCAGATGTGTAGTGAATTTTCTCGGCGTGCATGTCCGCTCTCGGCCGCCCCCCCCCCCGGGAGGGCGGCTTTCAAGGCGCTGGTGTGGGGCGGGCGCAGAGAGGTTTCGGCTGGCGTTCGGCCGCAAGACATAAAACTACTTCGAGCACCTTTGCGCCGAGTCGCTGAGATTCCTCGGAGCCCCGCCGCCGTCCCGCGCGCCGCCGCCGCCCCCCGCGCGCGGCCTTACCTGGGCGCTAGACGCGGAATTTGTAATCGGCTTTGGCGAGGACGGCCGAGGTCTATTAAGATAAGAAAGGATCGCATCGCGTGCGGCATAAATTATCGTACAGGGGGTGGCGAAATGGGGGCGGTTTTTGCAGCGCAACGTAGCGAAATTGCGATGATATTTAATCGAGCAAGTGATCGCGAGTGGACGTTGAATGGCAGGCGCGAGCGCGGTAGTAACGCCGAGGGGGGGGCGGCCGAGGGCAGTCGGCGGCGGCCGGCCGGGTTGAGAGCGACCTGCTGGATTCGCAGCTGCGCCGCCGAAAAACGCGAGCGCGCGGGTGCGCGAAAGGGACGGCGACGCGTTGCCCCCGCCCGGCGCCTCCGCCATCGGCGCCTCCACCCGCGCGCCGCGTAGTCCCAGTTCGCGCCAACCGCCGTCGACAGTCTACGCCAGCGCTGCGACGACGCCACACGCCATCGGCGCACCACGACGCACGAACGTTTCGTACGTCAATAACAAATATCACTCTCGAGCGCCAAAACAACCCCCCCACGCAATCTCGCGCCGGAGCCGGAAAACTCCGCCGAGAGACACGTCGCTCGCGAAAGCGCCGACATATTCTTGATTCTCGAGCAAACATCTCGTTAGGGGGGCGCAAGGACCAGGGGGTACAAGATGACCAAACGCGTCGGGCGCACGCTGTTTCGTTGTCTCGTCAGCAATTTAAGCACGATTTAATTCGAGCACGCACGCACCTGTCGCACTCTCAATTTTCGCACCACCTTTGAGCACGATCTTTTAAGCGAGCACCGCCGCACCCCCGCGCTGCACCCCGCCGAGAGCACACAGCACCGAGAACATCCCGCGCAACCAACGCAAGGTAAACGCATTGACTTTTTATTTTTTATTTCTTGCTTTCTTTGCTTGCCATTGAAGCCTGAGAAAGGGAAATTTATCTAAGAAATATTTCTTGGAATCACTCATCTCAAACGCAAACTTAATTTAAAATAGCTCTGAGAATTTTGTGTATGCAACCAAATGTACAAGTATATTTGGTTACCTATATATTGCTCAAGTTACTGTGGTAAAAATTTAATATTTGCCATGATGTTTAATGATTAAACAAAATTAGAAATTTTAACACAGAAATTACAGATCTACAATGTTTCCCAAATAAGATTGTTCATAATTTTATAATATATCGGAAAAATTGCCAAATTTCGGTCAAAAACTAAATTTTTTTAATATTTCTAGAATTATACCATAACGCTCCCTAAAGTATTTGTAATATTGCACTTTCTCCTTTTAAATATACCAGAAATAGCGCTGAAAATATTGTGTGTAGGCAACCAAATGTACAAGAATATTTGGTTGCCTATATTTACACCAATTAAACTACTGTTTAATAAATTTAAAAATCTAAGACACTTTCCAATAAATCTGAGGTGACTAGATCAGGAAATTTCCCGGACAATTTGCATATTTCCCGAAGAAAATTTAACTCGCTATAAAAAAATGTTGCTATTTGCCGGAAAAATTGTCAAATTCGTGACAAAAAATAATTTTCCGAATATTTTTAGAATTATACCTTAACACTTATCACACTATTCCTTTCAAAAATACCAGAAATAATGCTGACAATATTATGTGTAGGCAACCAAACATACAAGAATATTTGGTTGCCTATATATTGATCTATATAATAATACCACTTTCAAATTAATGAAAAAATTTAAAACACTTTCCAATGAATCTAATCCCCCCAAGACGTAGAAAAGTACTAATTGCCGGAAATTAATCTAGGAAAAACCCGAAGAAAAATTCGAAGAAAATTTAACTTTCTAAAAGCCGCCGAGAAAATTTTCCAAATTTCCCGTGGGAAGTTTAACTAACTGCAAATACTACAAACTAAAATACTTTCCAATAAACCCCACGTTCACCACGAAATGATAAAAATGTAAATTTTCCGGAAAAATTTCCCGTATTTTCCGGAGAAAATTTAACTTTCTAATAAAATTAATAGAAACCAAATTACTTTCCAATAAATGTAATATTGACCGTCACATGATAAAAATGTCAATTTACCCGGAAAATTCCCTGATTTTTCCGAAGAAAATTTAACGTAATTATCCCTTAAAGCCACGCACTGCGCTCCTCGCTCGTAAATTCACCATTCTGACGTTTCGCAAATCCCAACGAGATGAAAAACGTGCGCGCAATTTCGGCCAACAATACGGACTATCGAGAGAGTATCCCGCGCGTCCCGGGAGTATCCCGGACGGCTCGGGCGGCATTGTGCGCGGTCGAGACGCGACGCGCCTTTTCGGCTTTTGTCCAGCGGCGTCGACGAGAAGAGGGAAAATCCCTCTCCGTCAAAATCCGCCCTCTATCATCTTACGTCGTTTTGCAATTTCACGCCGTACAACTCTCGCCGATAATAATAAGAATAACAACAATAACGAAATCGCCCCCAAAAAAACTACTCGAGCATTGCTACCTGCGAAGAGCGGCCGCGCCGATCCCGCGCATTATTCTCAACCCCCGGGGATTGTTGCGCCCATAAAATATAATCGTTTAGCGTTTTCGTCGTCGCCGCTGCGCGTTGGGTTGCGCGCTTCGGAGCTACCGCGTAAATCACGCTGTTCGTTTCTTTGACAAACACGCTTTTTATTTCTCTCCGCCCGGCCGCCGTAATTATACGAAAACGTCAACCCCGCCCCCGCGCCCCGCCGGAGCCGTCGTTGCGTTTGCTCGTGACAGGTCGTGGTCGGTCGACCGACGTCATATATCAGCGCGCGGAAAAGTTGGGAAAACTGCAAAAATCGCATCGTCGGCGGATTACGCGCGTCGAGGGGTCGCGCTCGCGATCAACCCCTGGGCTGCGGGGCCGAAAGCCACAAGTCGACGAGTTCATTATCGCGGCGGAGCACAATGTAAGTTTTTAACTCGTCCGCGTCGGGCGTTAATGACGCCTAACTTCATTAATACGCGAGGGGATGTTTCATTGTGCTCCGTCGGACGGAAAATTGAACGATTTGCCGCTTTAAAAGTCTTCCAAACAACTTTAAGGGTTCAAATATACAAAGAATAGCGGTGGAAACGCTCGAAGTAAGCAACCCAATGTACAATGTAAATTTGGTTGCCAGTAATTTCAATTATTCGCCGGCCTTCAGTATTTAACGTTCGATTCGGACCTAAATGTAAATTAAATAGCTCTGAAAATATTTTGAATATGCAACCAAATGTACAGTGTAAATTTGGTTGCCTATATTTGAAGAGTAATTTAAATTATTTGCAGATTTTCAGTATTAAGCATTCGATTCGAACCCAAATGTACGTTAAATAGCTCCGAGAATATTTTGGATATGCAACCAAATGTACAATGTAAATTTGGTTGCCTATATTTAGACTGTGAATTAAATTATTTGCCGCTTTTCAGTATTAAACTTTCAGTAACTACAAACAAACAGCTCTGAAAACATTTTAAGTAAACAACGAAATGTAAAAAATTAAAATAAAATGAATTGTCCTAGATGTGTTTTTGATACATATTTGTATGTTTGGTTGCCTAACTACCAACACTAACAACAATTAAAACTTTCCCGGGATTGTTGATTTAAACGTGTTTGAAACGTATATTTTGATTATGCAACCAAATGTACAAGCATATTTGGTTGTCTATGTTTGAATAAAATAACTGCCGTCGGTTGTTTGGTCTTTAGACATTCGAGGTAGGCAGCCAAATCTATAAGTAAATTTGGTTGCCTAAATTCCGACACCAAATCACAGCCCGCCGGATTCGTTCGTTCAAACATATCTAAGATGTAAACACAAGCCGATTAGCTCGTATGCAACCAAACGAACGCGCACGTTGTGTTGCCTAAATCCGCTCGAGAGTTAAAACAGCCGCACGCTTAATTGCGCATCTTTGCGCGTTTACGCGCGAGCGCGTCGCCGTAATCCGTTTAATTCGCGGCGGTCGGAGCCGGAGGTGGTCGGCCGGGGGCGGCGCGCCGCCATCGGATATTCAATGCCGCCCGAACGCTTCGAACGCGAACGCACGCCGACTCTCGGATGCGCGCATTGTTCGCGTTCGCGCGCAATCAATTGTGCGGCGCGCGCCGAGCTGCAGAGATGCAACAATTGTTGCCGCCTCGCGCGTTAACGACGAGGGTTGAAGGGTTGACATTTACGGCGGCGGCTTGAGAGATAACGCGCGTCTCTCTAATGTTCAATGCAATGGCCGAGACGAAATAATTTCACTCGAAGATATGCAACCCAGTGTGCTTTGTAGTGGGTTGCAGATGTTGTGAGCGATTCCCGCATTTTGCGGCCCACTTCCCACGTATCGTCTATTTTCGAATGTCAATCGATGCGGGGAAATGTGCGTGGGTGGTTCGTTATAATGCTGTTTTAACGGAAGAGTAGAAATGGTAATTTGCTGCCCGAAATGTTGATTGGGAATTGCTTTATTAAGTGGCGGAGATGTTTTGGAATGTAAGCCGATTGGAACGGATTTATGAATTTCTCCGTATCAAAAACTGTGTGGCTTTGGTGTAATTATGTTGGTGCGATTTCTAATTCAAAAATTTAATTGGCTATCAGCCAGTAAAAAGTTTGGTGATATCAGGGTAATTGTACAAGAACTACAGGGTGTTTTAGTGAACATTTCAAGAGCGTAATTTGCTTTAAAGGTTTGTAATCGAATGTTTAAATGCCGTGTTGATCTAGTGTTTATTTAATTGTTAAAAAGCAAATTATGCTCACAATGCAGAGTTTAATTGGCTATCATTCTGTAAAAAGCTTGTTAAAATCAGAGCTTTATGCGAGATACTACTGGGTGTTTTAGAGAACATTGAAAGTGAATAATTTGTACTAAAGTTGCAAATTCTATGTTTGCACTCGGTTTTGGCCCAGGATTTAGAATACTCTTATAAAAGCAAAATACATTATTAATTTAGAATTTAATTGGCTGTTATTTAGTAAAAAGTTCGTTGAAATACGTGTAGTAGTACCAAAACTACAGGGTGTTTTACAGAACATCAATATGTTATGGGTATCATAAAACTTTTAATTTCTTAGTTTCACATCGCATTTGACCTAGTTTATAGAAGCTCATTAAACATGTCAGACATGCTATTGATAGAGCATTTAATTGACTATGATTCAGTATAGAGATTATTGAAATCCTGGTAACAGTAGATGAACTACAGGGGGTTTTAGCTAACACTGATCTAACAAAATTCGTAAGATAATTGTATACTTCGATGTTTGACGTCGGTTTGTATAAGGTTTTTATAATATGATAGGAATAAGAAAATATTTTATAGAAGAACAATTTAATTGGCTATCTAAGAAGACAAAGTTTACTGAAATTGGATTAAATTTGTTAAACTTGCAAGGTGTTTTAGAGAAAGTTGACAGAGCATAATTTGTACTAAAGTTCATAAATTCTTCCTTTGGCACCGGTTTTGCCCTAGCGTTTAGAAATTTGCTATAACAATACAATATGATTTTAATATAAAATATAATTGGCTATCAAAAACCAAAAAGTTTGTTGAAATCGGACCAACAATACAGTACGTACAGAGTGTTTTGTAGCGCATTGATAAAGCATAATTTGTAATCAAGTTTCTAAATTCTTTCTTTGAGATTGTTTTTCACCCAGTGTTTATAAACAGACAATAAAAAGGAATTCCTTTAACGATGTAGGACTTAATTAGCTATCATTCTCTGGAAAGTTTGTTGAAATTGGAGCAAAACTACAAGAACTACAGGGTTCTTTAGGGAGTAGTGATAACATAATTTGTACTAGAGTTTTAAACTTTCAAGTTTGCCGTCGGTTTTAACCCAGTATTTATAATTTGTTTACGTTAATAAAGTTTGTCAGCGATGCAAAATTTAATAGGCTATCGAAAGCAAGAAAGTTGTTTGAAATCGGATAAAAACCTCAAGAACTACAAGGCGTTTTTTTACAAACATTCGTTGAAATTACATCCAAACACTTTTCAATGTGCAATTATTGACTTTGACGCTAATTTTAAAACACTTTCAACAAACATATTATCTTCCTATAAATCACACGTGTCGCAGAATTTAATTATTTGTCAATTACTAAAACGGCAATTAAAATCCGCTCGAAACTACAGCCCGTGCCGACCGTTTTGACGCGACAAACATTTGCAGCTCGAATGACTGGATTGGAATAAATAATGCCGGTACCGTCGCGTATAAACAATCAGCGCGACTGCGTTCGATTAGCCCGGTGGGTGAACTAATTTATGGGCTCATCAACTCGCCGGAGATTCATTAGAGCATTCCGCGTAATCGTCGCGCACAAATAACAAACGCGCCGAATATCCGCGACACGTTGAGCCGATCCATTAATAAGTTTAGCCGGTTTCGAATTTCGTAGGCGTAATGACGCCGCCCCCCACAAATCGGGGGCGGCGCGGCGTTAATGACGTGGGCGCAGGTGCTGAAAACGGCAAACAGGCCGAAACTAACGACGCTCGAATAATCGCAAAGCGTTGCGTAAATTTTGCAGGAATTTCTAGGTTATGCCACGCGGAGACTTAACCTAGTTTAACCCAACAGACAAAAACGAGGTACATTATGTCAGAGAGTACGAAACTTGGTTTTAATTAACAATTATCCTTTGTATCCACTGACAAAGTACGAATAAATCCAAATTGTGTGGAAAGATTACAACTTGTAGGTTATGCCACGTCCGGAGTTAACCTAACTTAACCTAAAAGGCAAAAACGGCTAAAGTGTACGAAATTTGATTTTAATTAACAATAATCGTTTGCATAAACTGCAAGGAGAATAAAGCGACGACGTTGAAATAAATTCAAATCGTCTGGAAAAAAGTGACAAATTTCTAGGTTACGTCACGTCCAGACTTAACCTAGTTTAACCAAAAAGATAATAACGGCTAGACGCATTCCGCCGGAGAGTACGAAACGTGGTCTTAATTAGCAATAATCCTTTGTATGCGCTGCGAAGAGAACAAAGTGGCCCCGGGGGTGGCTGTAGCAAATTGCGCTCGAGGCCGTCAAACTTTTTCCGTCGTTTCGGCGTAATCCGCCGGCGACGTCGGAGGCTTGTTTACAGCCCCCCCGGTCGGCGTGCCGTGCATTAATTCGCCGGCGAGTTCCCGGCAGGAAAAAAATGCGAATGCTCCGAGGACGATAAAAGGGAGCCCGCTTTAATTCACTTTTCCCGGAAAGTCGGAAATATTTGATGCGGCGTCCGCCGAGGGGCGGCGGCGCGACGTACAGGCGACCGTGTTTACATGCTGCCCTCGGCGTTTCAGATGCAAATAAATTCGGTCGCGCGGAGCTTCGTCCTCTTCTGGTTGTTCTGCCACCATCAGACCGCGTCGTTCAACGTGCCCCGCACGGGGGAGGTGATCACGACCAGCAGCAAGGAGCCGGCCAATCCGGAGCCGAGCTGCGAGGAGCTCAAGCAGATGTGGCGCTTCTCCAAGCGCCAGTCGCGCGCCGCCGAGATCACCAACGAGATCCCCACCTACCGCGACCCCTTCTCGCTGAACGTCTGGGAGCCGTACGCGGCCGCGCGCTCGAGAAGCATAGGAGGGTGGGTATTCGGCTGGGCGACTCCTCCCACATTTGCATTTCAACCACGCCCACATTAAACAGACCACGCCCCTTAACAGAACGATAAGATTATTACTTCCGGACTCCTCCCACTTACACGTTAGCCACGCCCACATTAAACAGACCACGCCCTTTGGACGAAACAAGATTATCATTACTTCAGAGCACCTCCCACTTTGCATTTAAGCCACGCCCACATAAAACAGACCACATCCCTTGTACGAAACAAGATTATCAGTACTTCATGGCACCTCCCACTTTACCACTACATTTATGACACGCCCACAATAAACAGACTACTGCTATTTAAGATTATCAGTACTTCATGGCACCTCCCACTTTACCACTACATTTATGACACGCCCACAATAAACAGACTACTGCTATTTGGCAAAAAAGAAGATTATTACACCCCGACTCCTCCCACTTTACATTTTTACCACGCCCGCATTAAACTGACCACGCCCCTTTCGCAAAACAAGAAGCTAGGAGGTCGGTCTTACGTTCTGACTCCTCCTACGTTATATTTAAACCACGCCCCTAGCGTAAAATCTAAAATTCTCTTGTCCTTTGGGATAGAATGCGGATAGGTTATCGAGGACGTCCGGTCTACGGCAGGATCGTCCACAAAGCGCCCCTCCTCCGCATCCAGGACGTGGCCGAGCGCAACCGCGCCTTCGAGGAGGTCGCCCGACTGTACGGCTCGGTGCAGAAGCACCAGGAGCCGCGGAGGCGGCAGCAGACGGCGTTCAGGTTCACCGGCGGCGATCGCGTCATGCTCCACCATCCGATGGGCGTGGCGCCGCAGGCCGGCAGCTTCCAGCATCTCAAGGAGCTGATCCAGACGGAGCGCGCGCGCGAGCTGCGCGAGCAGCGGCGCGCCGAGGAGGCCGCCGCCAGGAACGAGGCCCTCAAGGAGTTGGCGAGGAATCAGCACCGGGCTCAGTTGTAAGTCGCCCCTTGCACGCTTCGAGACACTCCCCTCTCATGGGGCATTGGTGTTGTAGGAATAACTACCGCGACGCGTACAATTACGAGCTGGCGAGCGACCAGGACGAGCCGGAGGCGGCGCAGCAGGAGAGCAAGGCGATCCTGGCGTTCCCGGATCTCCTCGCGCCCGCGGCACGCTTCGGCCCGGTGCCCAACGAGGCGCGCCTGATCGAGGACTACAGCTACTTCCGGGATCGACCTAGAAATCAACGATCGTACTTTGCGCCCAGTTCCTTTGAGGTATGTGAATTATGAAGAAGGCGCAATTTTTCATTCCTTCCGCTTCGGCGCACACTCGATGCGTAAACTCAACATTATTAAAGCCTTTGTGCAAGCTTGATTGCATACATTGCTTTTTAGAGTTTCATTTGGAGTTTGTGTTGAATCGCCTTGTAACTTTGACAGTTTTTAAGCGATTTTGGCGATGTTAGGCACATTCGATAGAGGATTAAATTCTAGTATAATGGTATATTATTGTTTAGTTGGATTTAATAGGAATATTGCGGAAATTGAGGTCAAAGTTACCAATAGTTGACTTCGTTTTTGTTTCTAAATCACCTAGTAACTTTCATAAATGTTGTTATATTTTTATGATCTATTCTGTTTTCGATAGGAAATTATATTTAGGAGACAGAAGTTTTAGGATTTTATGTAATTTTAATCATTACTGTCAAAAAATTAACGTCAAAGATAGAAGTAGTAATGTTTCATTGAAACTGTAGGTTCTTCTATAAAAAACTCTTCATTACTTATTGTTAGACAAATTTGATTAAATTGTAACCAGCTTTTCAACATTTGATAGAATGTTAAATTCTACGAAATCTTAGTTCTTGCATTTTGGGTAAAAATAATTAATACAGTCCTGTAGATTATGTAAAAGTTGCAAAAAGTTATAACTTTTGATAAAAGTAAGCAGAAACACTCTGTAACTTGGACAAATTTCAACATATTTTATCAACTTTTCCGGATTCAAATAGGTAATTACATTCTAGGTAAAAAACCATCTTCAGCTTTTTAATATTTTTATAATTACCACCCGAAAATTTGCCTCAAAAGTCTCAAAAAGGGATTTTTCAACGCAAAACTAAAAATTTGTCTATTAAAAACATCCTGTAACTTACACACATTTTGACATATTCTGTTGATCTTTTCGCATTCTGTTAGAGAATAAAATGGTTGATTATGAATCTTTTAGGATTTTATATAATTTTGCTAATTACTATCTAATATTCGTTGTCAAAGTTGCCAGAAACAGGTTTTTCTACACAAAACTATGTGTTTTTCTGTCAAAAACACCCTGTAGCTTGCCCAAAACTTCAGATACTTAATGGATCATTTCGAATCCTGATAGATAATTAAATTTTAGTCAACACCTATTCCAGATATTTTTATAATGTGCGTAATTGGCATCCGATAATTGGGGTCGAAGTTGAAATGAGCAATTTGGTACCAAAAAGCCGGAATGTTTTTCTATCAAAAACACCTTCTAACTTGGGCAAATGTTGACATATTTTATTGACCTTTTCGGGTCCCGATAGAAAATGAAATTTTGGAACGAATATCGTCTGGAGGTTTTAATAATTTTGTTAATTATTACACGAAAATTGACGTTAATGTTACAAGGAACAAGTTACATTCACAAAATGTGAGTTTCCATCAAAAACACCCTGTAACTTTGTCAAATTTTCCTCAATTTCTAAAATCTTTTCATCGTCCGATAGACAATTAAATTCCAAGAAACACGTAGTCTTGCGATTTTTCTAATTTAATTAATTACTGCGGGATAATTAATCTCAAAGTCAAAGTTACGAGGAACGACATTCATAAAACTTCGGTAATATGTTTCAGAACGTCGACGGATTAGAGAACTTCGTGCTTTAAACAAAGAATTGCGTTTCTTCCACCGCAGACGAAGAAGGACCCACTTCCTCCGAACAAACAAAACACAATAATCAGCGCCCCCCAACACTGAAAGGTACAACTCGTCAGCTTTCAACGCTTTATAACCTAAATGTTACAACCTAATCATATCAGAGTTACATATTAAGTCGAAACGTTCACGACACAAGTGACAATATACAAGATGGCCGCCGACATAAGGCGAGCGGCAGAACGCAATCCGACTTCCTGCGACACAAAAACCAGAACCTAATTTATATCTAGCGACTAGCGACTAATCTAGCGACGCGAACGGAAACAGAATTCGAGGTTAAGCACGCCGAGCGGACGGTTGAGGTTAAGTCATACGAGCGCGAGGCGCGCAATTCGAATGTTAATTACGAGATTCAGCCCCGACGGCGAATGCGACGCAAGCGACGAGACAATGGAAGAATGAAGAATTGTGTTTGTGCGACTTTCCATCCATCGATCGAGGCTACCGCATCGTTGCATGGAAAAGTGCGGCTGGGACAAACACAATCGCCGCAACGCCGAATCGATTAATTACGATTATTTATGAGCCCGTTATACACGAATTTAATTCACATTCGAATCGACACGGAATCAGGTCAGCGGCTCAGGATCTTAGTGGTTACGACGTTCGAGACCGATCGACGAGGGGCGGCGAATCAATCACGCGCGTTGCGAACAATCAAAAAAAAAGCGGACGAATCGCGAAGCAAACCAGATGGCTACCGCCGTGTCCGCATATCACGACCGACGCGGATGTATCAATGACAATACGAGTATTTTATCACAGATGTTTTATGGGCGCGCGCGAGGCTCCTAACCTAGCCTAACCTAACTTGTAACTTGCAGCAGACCTCGCGCAACAACCGACGCACATACCACAAACCGTTGAGGTTGCGTAGAAAAGACAAAAAGAGATATTTTCGAAACGTTTGTACATACACACCCGCCAAATCTACAAGGTAGGCTGGCGGCGCTTCTTCGAGATTAAGCTTGATGCGCATGCGCGGTGGCGTTCAACAGGGTCGCTTACGTCTCTCGACAGCTAGGCTGGAGCATATCTAATATCGGACAATAAGCAAACCGTAGTCAATTCAGAGACGTCAATAAACTCGTAGCGGGCATAGAGGGGCGCGGCACCCGCGCAGATGGCGCCGCCGTCGAGCGGGACATTACAGGGCCAATGGCGACGCACGACGCGCGCGCGCGCCATCTGCACGACGCGCGTAGTTTATGTTAAAGTGTCTAATATCGTAAGTGTGAGTCGACAATAATTCGCTGACGACCTTGGGCTATGTCTACAATGACGAACCGATTTACTTGCCAACTCTACCCCCCCGACCACCTGCTCCCCCCCCCCACCCTTCCCGCTCTTCTTTCGCCGTTAATCATATCGAATGTTACATGTCAGGACGACGCTCCTCCACGGAAGGAGCGCGGCACAATAGTTTATTCTGTGATGTTGACAATACATATGCGTGTGCGCCCCCTGCGTTGGGGGTTGGCGTGGGTTGAGGTTATGTACGGGTATGGGGATCTCTGTCTCTCTCTCTCTGTCTCATGTGGTTATTTTAAAAATGACGCTGATGTCGAACAACCTGTGAGATTTGATGACAATGATTACATAACGAGAACGTTAGAGAATATATGATATTGTTTTGTATTCATGTAAATAAAATATTTGTATGTACCTACACTAAACTCACATATATTGACCGATATATTGAATATTTAAGAATAAATTCAATCCCTGCAAGCATTCCGTGGGTTTTATTTCGTGTGTTTCCAGTATGGATGTTTGGGTGGAATTGCGTTGTAACTTCCGCAATTTTAAGGCGATTTTAATGAACTAGGGTGCGTTTGAAAGAGAATTAAATTTTAGAAGGCAGATTTTGGTTGGTATTAATAGGAACATTCCAAAATGTGAGGTTAAAGTTTGAAATAAATTTCTTTGGAATTTGTTTTTCTGCGTAAAATGTCTTGTAACTTTATGAAATTTTATTATATTTTTACGATTTTTCCAGTATTCAATTGCAAATTAGATTTTAAAAGGTACGTGTTTTGGGATTTTTGGCAATATTAATCATTATCATCCGAAAATTTACCTCAAAGATAGAACTAGAACAATGTAGATGTTCTTTTTTTTTTCAAAAATACCCTGTAAACTCAACAAATGTTGACGCACCTTGTTCATATTTATAGATTTAGATAGGCAATTAAATTTTAAAATAAACGTACCTTAAGATTTTCTCTAGTTTTGATAATTACTCTTCGATAATTGGCGCGAAAGTTACAAAAACCATCTTTTTTTCGGCAAAGTTAATATTTTTCAATAAAAAACACCCTGTAACTTTTACAAATATTAACATATCTTAATGACAATGAGTGCGTTTGATTGATAATTAAATTTTAGAAGTTAGGTGTATTTATTTTGGTTGTTATTTATAAGAACAACACAAAAATTGAGGTTAAAGTGAGAAATAAATGTCTCTTGGCAACTTGTTTTTCTACCTAAAACATTTTGTAACTTTGTGAAATTTTATTCTATTTTTACGATTTTTGCAGCATTCGATTGCAAATTAGATTTTAAAAGATACGCGTTTTGGGATTTTTGGCAATATTAATCACTATCATCCGAAAATTTACCTCAAAGATAGAACTAGAACAATGTAGATGTTCTTTTTATTCAAAAACACCCGGTAACATCAAGAAACCTTGACGCACATTATTCATATTCACAGATTCAGATAGACAATTAAATTTTAGGATATACGTACCTTAAAATGTTCTGTAGTTTTGATAATTACCTCTCGATAATTGACGTGAAAGTTACAAAGACAAACTTTTCTTCAGCCAAGTGAATGTTTTTCAATCAAAAACACTCTATAACATCCATAAATATTAAAATATTTAAATTATCTTTTCAGCCTGGGATAAAGAACTAAATCTTATAAAACATGCCTACTTGCATTTTTAATTTAATTGATAATTACCATCCGAAAATAACCTAGAAGAAGGCAAAAATCATTATTTACAGAAAGCCAACTGTTCCGTCACGAACTGTACCTTTTCTAAACATCACTCTAAACATGCTTGAAATTAATTTCGTTTCAATCTTCGATAAATGCTTCACAAACGAATCGCATTTTCTGCATGCAATCCGCATCGTTCCACGTCATATTTGCCCCCGGATTGTAATTCGACATATGCACGCAATTCTCATTGCCGTCGTGATTATCCGGTTGTCCCGGAGCCCATTCCAGATTCTCGAAGGGTTTTCCCGTAGAAATCCACGTGAAATTACCCTCGCTGCCTAAATCCGTTCCAGCGATCCAGATGTTTTCGTGGTCCCACTCTAAAACATTGCGAAAGTCGCAAACAATTGAAATCGTTAATGGAACTTACTAATTTCTTTCAGCATCGTTAGGAGTTGAACGTATTCTTCGTGCGTGGTCAGGGAGACCAATTCGAAGTCGTAGAGATGGCAGTATCTCAACGCATCGAACCAATTTTCCTTTAAACGATTAATCCCGGTGGTATTTATGCAGTTTCGTTCGTTTCGCAAAAATACTTACTCTGGCAACGGTATACATGTATAACTCTTTGTGCCTTCCTACAAAATAGAAATGCTTATGTTAGGGGTGGTGCTCAGCTTGTATTGATGAAGTTTACTCACCTTGGACATTGGAAGTGTTTAATAGCACTGCACCGACCAAAAAGGCACCGAGAACTACGAACGATTGCATATTAAATTATTATTTTGTGTCTGGCAATGTTTACTTAAGGAGATATTGCTTAAATACGTCACTGAAGTGATCGTCAAACACGTAGAATTGAACAGATATTGATTGGATCTATTTTAGATTGTGCTATGGACCATAAACCAATCATAAACTCAAAATGAAGTTCAGATAATAGGAAACGTTGTGTCGTTTCAATTCGGATGATCTAAACATTACTTTAGATGTCGAATTTTGCGCATGCGCCTTTTTGCGCACAGTTGCAATGTAACTTAACAATAGAATAGTTGCAAATGGTAATTTTGGTGCTCATTATCGGAGGGTCCTAATGAATTCCATTATAGTTCTGAAATGGATGTAAACCACAATTTTATTCTCTATGTAATGCTGAAATGATGATAACGATCAAGTAATAATTGTAGAAGTTACAGGGGATTTTGCAAGAAAAGCACATTACTGACATTACTTTTAATAGAATTACAAATTTTAACTTTGGTGCTAATTTTGAAGCAGTTTTAATGATTTCCACTAAAAATCCTGAAATACATGTCTCACAGAATTTCATTATCTATCCAAATCTGGAAAGAAGATAACGGTCAAATAATAATTGTAGAAGTTCCAGGGGATTTTGTAAGAAAGGCACATTACTGACATTACATTTAATAGAATTACGAATTTCAACTTTGGTGCTAATTTGAAGCAGTTTTAATCGTTTCCACTAAAAATCCTGAAACACCTGTCTTCCACAATTTCGTGCTTTAGCAAATTCCGAAAAGATCATAACGACCAAATAATAATTGTAGAAGTTACAGGATGTTTTTGCAAGAAACGCACATTGCTGACATTACTTCTAATAGAATTACAAATTTCAACTTTGGTGCTAATTTTGAAGCAGTTTTAATGATTTGCATTAAAAATCCTGAAACACGTGTCTCACACAATTTCATTCTCTACCCAATTCTGAAAGGATCATAATGATGAAATAATAATTGTAGAAGTTACAGGGTGTTTTTGCAAGAAAATCACATTACCACGATTTCATCTAAAAATCCTGAAGCACGTATCTCCTAGAATTTAATTATTTATCGAACCCTAGAAGGATCTTAACGTTTAGCAATTATTGTAGAAGTCACATAATGTTTTTCGAAGAAATACACATTGCCACTACAGCTGCTATAATTGTTATTAATTCCAATTTAACATTTTTAGGAATATCGTCGAGGTCAGAGCTAGTTAATCTCGATCGTTGTAAACCAAATCGTAAACTAAATGCATCTTCTGCATACAATCTCGTTCCACGTTTGATCGGCATCCGGATTGCAATTGGACATGTGAACGCAATTCTCGTTGCCGTTGTCATTATCCGGCTGTACGGGGGCCCACGCTTAAACTCTTTGCCGGCTGTAATCTATGAGAAATTGCCCTCGCTGCCTAAATCCGAGCCGGCGGTCCAGATGTTTTCGCCGGCCCAGCCTGAAGGGACAAAGCGACTTAATTACCACCAAATCCGGTGTAATCTAAAAGGTCCGACAAGTTGATACTACCGTAATCTTTCAAATATTCTACCAGTTGAATGTATTCGTCGTGCGTGGTCATAGAAACCAATTCGAAGTGATGAAGATGACAGAATCGTAGTGCGTCATACCAGTTCTCCTTGAAAGAACAATTACTTGGTAGGAGGGATTGAAAGTTTGCTTACGAATATTTACTTTTAGAATGGAATACACAAGTAATTCCTTGCGCTTTCCTGACAAACAGGAAGAAAGTTCTGTTCTTCTAAAATTCCGTCACATATTCAGCGATTAATGTGCAGTTTGTCCTGCGACATTTCCAGTGCTCAATAAAAGTGTACCAAGTAAAATTGTACCAAGAAGTACGAATGAATTCATGATATATTCATCACCTACTTTTCACTCGCACAAAGTGACGAAATAAGAAGGTTTTAATATAGAATTATCTCCTATATAAGAGCTTATGGAGTACCTAAAGTTTGGTATGAAAACGATGCATATTTTGTGATATCAATCACTGATAACGGCAAAGTATCATAATTTGTGAAATAAATCAAAGGGCAACGGACAGATAAACCGAAACCTGCAGTTTTCTGTTTGTCACCATTTCGATTATGCAATTCCCTTTCTTCTCTCAAACTCCTTCATAAACGAACAGTTTTATTGCGCAATATATTGACGATGTCGTTGCCCACAAAGTTATTTCAGGTCTTTGTGAACCTTCAATAAACAAAACTTTCCCAAGACCAAAAATTGCGGAATAAAATGAATCCCTTTTCGCCACATTAACGAATTTTTGAAAAAATCTTGACGAAAAATAAACTCAGGATATATTGTTGATATCCGTCAATCTGCAGTGCAATCTAGAAGTAAAACATCAATAGCACGTCAATATTGACGTCTGTCCACACAAGCGGAGCATCGGTGACAAGTGGCTTCCACCTGGTCCTTTCCAATCGAATTGCAATATTCCTTCGACCAATACACGAAGCAGTAGATGCAGTCTTCACCTGAAACAATTAAATTAGAAAAGTCGCGCGCGTAAAGCGATTACATAATTACCTGGCGGCGGTGTGGTTAGTGCAGGCGAAGTGCCTGGTAAAGCGTAACCGGCGTTCCGTTGCAGTAAAACAACGGATGTTAATAACAAAACAAATGAACACTTCATTGTCGGGACTTGTTCTGGAGTTGCCTGAAGAAAATCGCATGAAACGCGCCTTTTAATTCAGTCCATGACAAAGTGTTGTAAAAATTACAACATAGCATTAAATATTTTACAAGACAGGACAAAGCATTGTCGACTATTAAATGATTCATTTAAACAAAAGGTAATTGAAACTAGGCGGTAATTTTAGTTTCGCAATAAAACGTGCTGATAAGACAAATTAAAGAGGCAGCATTTGTGTTATGCGAAGAAATAGTTTGTTGTAAAATAGTTTTGTTTCACTAGACGCGAAAGTCAGGCCGGCGACGCACAGTCTACGAACGGAGCATTTTAACTCCTCATAAACCCCCCTTTGCAGTATTTGCAACTATCAATTTATTATTTGAATTATATGTCATTTTAGTCAGGAATAGTTGCTCGTTCCTTAGTCATACTTATTTTGCAAATAATTTTGTTCGGGCCTGCACAAGAGGCTCCCAAAGGCTCCCATTTTTCGTGTTGAAATTGACCGTCACTTTGGATATACTATAACTTTTTAAATAATTGTCAACCAAACGTTTTCTGTTTCTTAGATATTATTCATGCTATGGAGAATATGGCAATGTATTTAATTTGGTTATAATCCCATTACGAGTAAGCAAAATTTAAATAATTAATTTATATGTGTCGAACCCCTTTTTTACTTTCCTCCTCTGATGAGTC